>JAOBAY020041106.1:0-13907 GCA_025331085.2 Zoanthus sociatus
ACCCAAATATTCTCTGCCGGTATTCGTAGATTTTGGTACAAGAATCACATTTGTAAATAATTAAGCGCTTCAACATAGTCTTCCCCAATATTATTTTTGGGGGGACGGCCGCCCTCCCTGCCCCCCCGGTGCCGCCGCCACTGATATAATTATATATTATGGGCTCTTGATTAGTAGAAGTATATCAGGTGGATGTCAGATAAAGTGTTTTTAGACATGTTGTGCCACCACGCAAGCTCGCAAGTTGTTTATAAAAGGAGCAAGTTTTTTCTTGTTAATTTTGCGAACTCCGCCTTGAACTCTTGGATTTCGAAAGTGCTGAAAAGTTACAAATTGCAAGTACTGGCAGTGCTCCACAATGATTTGAAGAGCAGCTATGGTACTCTCGCTATCCCGGATGATACCCAGTGTAATATGCGTCATGCGTGGTGTGTTCCGGAACAGATTTTCAATACCATATATGGTAATCTGGTTTGTATCCTTCAAGTTAATTTCTTGTAGGTTTGGACAGTGCTGGCCAAGCACAAGCATAGTCTTGTCTGAAACACTACGGCAGCCAGCGATGTTCAACACGCGAAGATTAGCACAACTTCTAGCAATTGCAGTAAGTCCTTTATCGGTAACACTTTTGCACCTGGAAATGATTAAGGTCTCAAGTTGAGAGCAATTAGAAGCCAAAGTCTTCAACCCGTTATCTCCTACTCTGTTACAGCTATCGATATTCAGTTTTTTTAGCTTTTGACATTTTAAAGCCAGTGATTTGATGCCGACATCGGAAATATTTTTTCGTCTTGCCAGATTTAACTGCTCCAAATATGGACAATATTTAGCCACGTGACGCAAAGCTTTATCAGTGATTGGACTACAGATCTCACTTGACAAGTCGACACTTCGGATGCCCCAGGCGTTCGAACAGCGAGTGGTTACTGTCTTGACAACATTATCGGTTATGTTGCTGTTTACGTCATATTTTGAAAAATTAATCATTCTCCAAAACTGAGCATCTTTACACAGTGCGTTCCACTTACGACAGACAAATGATGCATTCACACGATCTCTGAATGACAGCATGGAGAAGATCTTAATCCAAATTACATCCGGGACGTCGGGACTTGGAATGAGATCGTTAATAGCCAACAGAACAATACCGCTCTCACAGGGTCTGAAACCACAGTAAAAGACGTGTTAAGATTATTCTTCAAAACAAATGTTCCCGGCTGATCAACATCTCGAAAATTGTTGACTAGCCGGTCAACACTGCTGTGGCGCTGTCACGTTTGAAAGCGGGAAAATTCGGCGGGAGAATAGGTGGTCGCGCGTAGCAAAGTTTATTTTTGCAATTAATATTTTGACTGTTTTGATTCAAAAACAAAAATGGAGCCCCCAAAGATTACAGGAGATGAAATTGGAAAACTCCTTGTAGAATCGAAACATTCAAAACGCCTTAAGGAATGCTTGAAAAAATGTTGTAGCAAAACCCGAGTACAACTCTCTGTATCGTTGGATTCGGGCCGGACCAAAGTCAACCAAACAATAATGTTATAAAAAGTATAAGAAAAGTTGATAAACAACGAAAATATATTTTAGTAACTACATTTCGATCAGCCACAACGACCTTCATCAGGTTATAAGGAAATCTTTACACAAACATGAGTAATATATATAGGAAAACGAAATATGGCATGTCAAGCTTGTCAAAAAACGGTAAACGAAATATGATATAGCGTTTAAATAGTAAATAAGCAGTTATAAAAAAAATTAAAAAGGTTAAGGTCAAAGAAAAAAAAAAGTAGGAAATGTGATATTTATAGGTCTCTTTTGTTGAGTTCATAAGGTTCGAGAGTATTGGCTTTGAGGAATGAGCCGCACTCCCTCTGCTTCATTCGACAAACATGGCTGGCTAAAACCACGAAAGAATAACAATTGACTTTGTATTTCTCAGCGACTTCTAATCCACTAGATGAGCAATGATATGATACGATTGCTTAAAATACTTTGTATTGTTATACTAAGTCTTTTTCTCCCAATTAGAAACCAAAAAAATGTTTTTTTTTCAAAATCGTTTTCAGCAAACTCGTGCTGAAATTGTCAGGTTAAAAACAGACTGACTGAAGTTCACCAAAGAGGACGCGGTATAAAGGTATTAGATCAGAACTGACCATTAGAACATCTAAAAATGAAGCAAAACTTGGTAAAACGAAGTGTTTTCAGGCTACTATACATTTACAAATAGTTTCATCTCGAAACTCAATATACCGGCCACGCAAATTTTAGGTTTAGGTTTATGGTAAATAGATATCTGAACAGACATAATTATAATGCTGCTGAAAAAAAATAGCAAAACAGTTACTGTTCATCAGCAGGATGCCTAAACTGTGTGCAATTCTACAATTAGTTTTGGCTCCATTAAAACGCATTATTTCTGGCTGCTGTTTGTAAAAGGTTTGGAATTTTGAGTTGCCGGGAAACAGATTATTAAACCATCATTTTATTGTTCTGGTGGATAGTAATATTTTTTGAATAACATTAAAATAGAGTTTAATTTTGAAAAAGACAAAAGATTGTATAGTATGCCGCTCTGACACGAACTTTTCATCCGGAAACGAGTATCGGTCGCGAAAGTCTATCTTAGAAGTTTATATATACTTTGCCATTAGCATTTTAACCTTAATCTATATTGATAGAGTTATTTTAAAAAGTAATATTGGCGCACCAAAGCAGTCTTGTTTCGAATGATTTGTGCTATGAATTATCTTTTAATTGCTATTCACATTTAGATGTTCCGCCAATTATTGTATGCAGCTCTCCCAGGTGACGTTGTTATACATTATACTACTAAAGGTTATTTATCAATGTTACTTGAAAATGAAAAATGTCTTTGAAATACCATGATAATATTTAGCAAACATAAAAATAATTCAGGCTTTTTATATTTGAGAATAAATTTTGTAACAATTTAATGGCTGGGCCTTCTGCAGGCGATTTTCTGACGATCATATATACATGGATAAAATTCTAAACTTCGTATTTTATTTTTAAAAAAAAGTGATTTTTTTTTCAAAGCAACCAAGACAACCATTTCACTACATAACTATCAATATACCATTACAATATATAACTGAAAACTTTCTCACATGATCTGTGAGCAGGAAATGTAAGGATATTCTCAATGTCACGTAATACTTATAGAGATAAATACATTTGATATTCATTTCCGTTGTCAAAATATATAGGACAGAAGAAAGAAACCTTAAATGAATATTATTGTATTCTTACTCTGTTACTGTTCTATAATAAGTAACCTAAAGCTATGAATGTGAACAGATTAAGAAAAATGGAGATTTGCGATTCTCAAATTAAATTTCCTGACATAAGTTGATTCATCATAGCGTATTTAAAAATAATTTCCAGTTAGTTTATTGAAGTCGAAATCAGTTTCAGCACAAACATGGCGAGTGAGATAGAAACAGCGCCGATTCGTCTTGGGATTTAAAATTTCAACCTCGGTTCGAAAAGAAATGGTGCCTTTAATAATAGAAAAGTTAAAAAGATCTTTGCTGTGTATTTTATAAATTCCCGACAATAGCATGTCATTAAAAAAAACTAAAACTTGTAATTATTAGATATTTTGGGAAAAAGAAACTGAATCGAAACATTTAGCAAAATTATTAAAATACGAAATGAAGTAAAAAAATTAAAACGAAATACTCGTGTTCATTGATTTTGTCATACTCACTTTATCGGGTACTGAACTTTTCCTCCGCTGGAGAATAATTTTGCCATGACGGCTGACAAGTTGAACTCGTGAGTAATTCAAAGAAAGATGTGCAGCGCTAATAACTCTGTCTCTGTACTGTAGTTTTGAGTAAAACAAAAAGTTCAATATGATAATCCGAGCATTTTTAAAAATAGCTTAAGGCTCCTGAATGCAACATATCAAATGACTCACTTCTCACAGCTCAGCCAATTTAGCTGAGGCTATTTAATTGGACCTCACAATATTGCTACTGAGCAGCTCATTGTTAAATATTTAATTTACAATGCAACAAAAATTATTCAAATTCTAGAGAGTTTACAGATTCTAATAAGTCTAATTAGTAACTATACAAATTACCTCATGCAGTCGATGTATTTGAATGTTAAAACAATTACTGTAAAATTGCCGAGTGTTCTTCTGACTGGTCGTTTTTTTTGTTTTTCAAAACAAAACAGCAGTTGGAACTGAAAGTCTTAACTTTTGAACGTTTCTAAAATCATTTTAAGGATTTCAGCCAGTCAAATGCTTATGACTAAATATATTCATACTTAAATGTAAAAATTGGTTATATAGATTTAAGAAAACTATATTTTGTTTTCTAGCCTTATCATTTTCGTTAATCAGAACATTAGTTACAAGCGTTACATTTTTGGCAAATTCTGCTTTTTACAGCAGTTTTTAACGACATTTTTACATCAATAATTAACAAGGATATACAATATAGGATTACGTACAATGTTATCATCGAAATTATTCAAGGTAGTTTTTAAAAAGAAACCAAAAGGTTTATGACTCTTGACCAACTGCAATGGTTATCCAGTAGAACAACAAACTCGGATTAACACTTTGTTACCAATGCTGTGTTGCAGAAATTTTTGAAAAAAAACCTATTAGTTGTAATGGAGTAATGACGAAAACTCTTAATATTGAAAATTTTTGATAGACATGTTTCGACGTTACAAACGCTATACTGATCATCAGTGACAGTGTCAATGTACATCTAGGAATTTTAAAAATAATCTGTAAGCACGTGCACGTGAAATTGTAATGTGAAAACAAAAACTACAAAGATAAAGAATGCTTTGCATGTGCCACTTGCTGATTAAGTACAGAATTTAGCCATTTGATGTGCACTCCTTCTTTAAGCTTGATTTGATATTCAGATTGGCCATGTCTATAAAATGTGAAAATTTAAATATATATTAAATTTTCTTCAATATCTTATGAGGTTGCGCTTCCTGCAAAGTTTTCCGTAAGAGCATGTCCGAACACTGCCTTAAAAATATCGGACGCGTATAAATTTTCTAATAATAAAAAATAAGTATACAGTATTTGTTTGACTTGTAAATTAATTTAGGATTGTTAAAGGTCCTGTTACACTGCGGTAATTTTATCTGGAACTTGTCTTGTAACAGGCGTTGTTTTTTAGCAACGCGTTGCAGTAACATGCCATTGCACATCGCACTTCAGCAGGTTTTCTCGCAATTTTCGAGACAAACAAATAAAAGGCATGGGCCTGACAACAATCTTTGGCGTGAAACACTTTTGAAAATGGCAGCAATAATTCAAAGAGTGGTGCTTGCTGCAAGAAAATGAAAATTTTCTGCCTCCTCTGGGCTATTCAAAAATAATTTTTCGCTTTTTTCTCAAACGATTAAATACAAATGTTCACATTTTTGAATTTTATCACAACAACGTTGAGCCATGTGGGATATTCCCTCAGATTAGGTCAATATCTGGAGAGAATTCGGAAATGACTAAATTTGCTACCTGTTATATTATCTTGTACGTGGGCGACTTTAATTTTCCAAGCATAAACAAGGTACACTTTAATTCTTGCCCCATGTACCGCTGAATTTTGTGACAATCCAACAGGAATGCTACTGAAATGAAACTGCATGATGGCAATATAATAGATTTAATTTTGGCCAAAACTCCTCATCTGGTTAGAAATGTTGAAGTTCTGACAGATCATTTTAGCTCTGATTATTTTCCTGTTAGTTTTGATATTAAATTTCTCTCTGGTAACCCTCATAAGTTTGTTCCAAGGAAAATCTACAACTTTAAGAAGGCAAACTTCTCTGAGCTAAATGAATTCATTGTGTATCCATTGGAACTGTGCTTTTTTAGAAGAGGGCATGTGGACATTTGTACTGAACGACTTATTACTTGCTACAGCTGATATGTGTATTCAGCCTTTAAGTTTAATGTAAAAAAGAAAATTAACTAAGTTCTCCATGGATCACCAAGAATATTATCAATATGATCAAAAAGAAAAAACGGTTATGGAGAAAACTAAAAGCTCGTCCATCTGAAGCCCTTATAGTCAAAAGTTTAAACAGTTACGAAGATCCGTCAAACTGGTAAAGAGATCTGACTGAAAAAGAAAGAGTTTTTTTTAAAATAGGATAAATTGTACATTAAATTATAAATTGATTTTTTTACTGACGTTTCGCACTGGAGTCCTTCGTCGGAGTGAATGCATGAAAAATAAATAAAGAGGTGGTTATATAGTAAAGCAAATCAAGATGACACAACGAGATGAGTATGCAAAAAATAGTAGGAAATAAAAGGATAGAAATGTGTGAAGAGAATAAAACGTTAAAACAACAAAAAAATGTTTTCCGGGACGACAGATGGTTAACAGAAAGCGAAGCGTTCATTTATCCCGTGGGGTTGAGAGTGCCCAAAGCGTGCAATTAGTCGCATTTCTTTAGTCTTGCGACTATCGTTACCGCCTTTGATTACAGAAAGACCGAATGCAACAAAATTAGAAATAGAATGACTGGAAGAATGAAAATACCGAGAGACAGGTTTAGATAGATCGTTCTTGCGTAGGTCATAAAGATGATCTCTGATGTGATCACCTAAACGGCGGCCAGTTTCCCCGATGTATAACTTTTTGCAATGAGAGCATTGAATGAAATAAATAATATTAGAAATTGTGCAATCAAAATGATCAGTGATATTTAGAGTAGACTTGGGGCCCGTAACAGAGGTACGTGAAGCAACAAAGGGACAAGTTAGACATCGTTTGTGTGAACAGCGAAAAGTGCCAGATTCTTTATTATAGAAAGCAGTGTTCCTTTAACCGAAAAAGTGCGAAGATTAGGATCTTTCTTAAAAGAAAAAAGCGGGCGTTTACTGAAAATATTAGAAGTGCTTGAATCTGAATTGAGTAAATTGAAATTGCGATTAACAATGGATTTAATTGAGTTATTAAAGATATCTACAGCATCTGGCTAGTCACTGGAGGGTAAACGCAAAGCGATTTTGGAGCTATCACTAAATTAAGTCGAAATATAAAAGGCTACCTGAAGTAAACACTTACAACGGAAGATCTGCAACAAACTCTCAAGAGCAAACTAAGTCATTCAATATTCATTTTCACTCAGTTTTTTGTAAACAGAGTACTGAGGTACCAGCTCCAATATAAACTGACTTGCAAGATCCAAGTATTAATGTCTTTACCATCCGTGTGAAATGTAACAATAAAGAAGTTCAAAAACTACTTTAACTATCTTACTGTTAATAATACAAATACAAATACAAATATATACAAGTTCTCCCCATCGGGGCTTTTCAGAACCTGTTTACAAGTAAGTATATACAGGGTTAGACAGTTGAGGGTCTTAGATAGCCCGCAACAGCGGCTCACATATATTAATAACCGTAAATGCCCTCAGTACCAGTGAAGAAGACAGACCACAGCACCGGGATCGCTACCCTGTTTTTTTCTTTTAAGTCCCCTCGATAGAGTGTTTAACCTACGGTTTAACGTCCTTATCCGAGAATACGCGAAAGTCTAACCGTTTGCAGATGTTAGAGCAAAGGCAGCACTTTCTCCTCTATTATTTTAAGACCCTGAGTGTTGGTCCGGCCGGGAATCGAACCCGAACCTCCCGCACGATATGCTGGCACCTTACCAATTAGGCTAACCAGGCGGCGGCATAAGAATATTATAATGTGTTTTGTAACCTTGTTTGTCGTGTGTGCTATGAATTGAGATATTTTAGGTTTACCTCATTGTATTCGCTTTCTTTATTGTATTATGTAATTTGTAGAGTGTGGTTACCGCGATATCAGATCTCGCCTTATCCGAAATGAAAAACAAAATTTGGTACCGTGTTTACATAAAAATTTGTCTAAACGAACTCGCACTCGAACGAGGCCTAACTAACTAGAGAGCCCGCAAAAAAACAAACATAAAAACAAACAAACAAAAAAACAAAAAACAAAACAAAAAAACAAAACAAAAAAAAACAGCAGAAAACTAAAGAGAAAACAAGACTGCACGTGCCCCTACCCTGTGACCCAGTATCATTCCGGAATGATCTCGATCCGTTTACATGATTCCAGGATAGGATCTCGTACTCGATTGAAAATTTCGATCCGAAACAAGAATCCTGTGCGAACATGATCCGGAATGACTTCACTTTTGTTTCTTGGAGTCGTACAAACAATGTGCACTCAAATGCAGGGTTAGAAGAGTTGGAACGAAGTAACCGGAGCGAGGTTATTCCGGATCGAAAAAAAATCATTCATCTAAAGTTTTTAAAGTTTATTAAACAAGTGTTTTTTGCCTTAAGACAAGTCATTCCTTCTTGTATTCCAACGAATAGCAGTTTTAAGTAACTTATAGTTGCTCTTTCTCTTGCGCTAAGGCCCAAATTATATTTTTTGCAATTTTATAGGGGTAAATCTTGGTTTGTCTTGCCCTAATACATAATTATAAGTACGATTTCTCATTTGTATCCCAAATCAGTCAGACTGCTACTGCTTTTTACGGAAATCGTACTTCAACGCATGAAAATGAGAAAACAAATTGACATAACTCAGTCACCAACTCCACCGGCACTGGTCATTTAGCATGCATTTCCTTAAATTGTTAATGAATCTTCTGAAGTAATATATATCTCGCTCTCTAGCCTCGCGTTTTCAAATGACCTTCTACTCAGTAAGCTTAAATTGTTTATCTCTCTTGATAACTGACAACTACAGAACTATTTCTTTGATTATTATCAATATTTTTACCGATAGTTTAAACACGACGTACTCTGTTTGTCACAAAAATGCATATGAACTATTCGAAGCCGAAACAATTTGGTTTCAGATTTAAGCAGTAAAATCTCATGCATTATTATCTACAGTTGATATGAGTTATCGTGCGATAGATAACTGCTCCTATGCATACGTGTAATATCGTTATTTTGTATTTAACGAAGGCATTTTAAAATATAGTCAATAAAAATGTTTTATTACAAAAACTTGAGCATTTTTATTGGTATTCTAGGACTTGCAAAAACTTTGTTCATATCATACCTTCATAACAGCCGTGGTTGGTGCAGTTGGTAAGATCTTTGCCTTCCGACCACAAAGTCCCCGGTTCGATCCCCGGCGCTACCAAAATTTGAACATTTGTGCGACCTTCTTTCTCGCCTAAGCCAACTCAGCTTTCCATCCTTCCTGGTTAGGTAAATGAGTACCAGCGTTTGCTGGGAGTTAACCTGCGATGGATTAGTGTCCCGTCCAGGGGGAGTCAAAGACACTCATTCGCTTGAGTGCAAAAACTATGAAAACTATCGAACAGTTCTACACATGTTGTGGACGCTAAAGCTAAATCTGTTTATTTTAGTGTCTAAAAAGTGCATTAGAGAACGGTGCAACA
This sequence comes from Zoanthus sociatus, assembly GCA_025331085.2. Classification (NCBI taxonomy): domain Eukaryota; kingdom Metazoa; phylum Cnidaria; class Anthozoa; order Zoantharia; family Zoanthidae; genus Zoanthus; species Zoanthus sociatus. The sequence goes on from JAOBAY020041106.1 coordinate 9,426, forward strand.
AAGGGTGTGTACTTAGATAAGGGTGTTTTGCATTGTATGTTTATGAAATCAGGGTTTTGGGAAACGTTACCAAGTTGTGGATTTTACTGGAAAATAGATTTCTTTCTCTTAATTTTTCAGTCAAGGTGTTTCTAAGTTTATGACATGGGAATTGTCCGAAATTCACTCTGAAAAGTTACTAAAAAGTAAAAGAGCTAGTTAGCATGCGTTCTAACAACGTAGTACAAAAGTCAAAGGCACTTACAACTCAATTAAGTATCAGTGTGAGGAACTCAGAAGTTCCCACGTTGATTCTATTTTTTCGACCGTCCTAGTAAACACAACAGACTAATATTCATTCATGATGGTTCGGTTCGCTCAGTAAAACTATCATGAATGGAAGTTTACCATTACTAAGTTTTATTCAACCTTCTCTTTTAAACAAAGGGTTTTAATAACTACAATATCGTAGTAGCACAATTGATAGAATGACTTTCACATATACGAATAAAGTTTTTAATCTTAACATGTTTCGGCAAAGCTTATGCCATCTTCAGAAGAATGATTATAAAAGTTCGCTACAAAATATATATATGATAGGTTTACAATGATTAACAAGTATATGATAAGCTAATAATTAAGTTACAGGAAATAGAAAATAACCAAGTGCTAAAGGTCGACTAAAAGTTAACCGTAGTCTTAAAATCTTGTACTTGAACATTGAGTTTAGGCTTTGTAACGAACTTTTGTAATCATTCTTCTGGAGATGGCATAAGCTATGCCGAAACATGTTAAGATTAAAAACTTTATTCGTATATGTGAAAGTCGTTTTAATAACTATTTTGCAGTGGAATGGCCGAAATCAAATGTATGTGTTCTTCCTCTGTTATCCTTCTTCCTCTCAACTCTATGTATTCTAAGTAGTTGTTTTGTGTGCTTTAAGGTAAAAGTGGGCAGACGTAAAAATATCCAAAGATATCACTCGTAAGTGATGAAACTCTTATCGTTACAAATCAAGTTAACAGTTTTGATTGAAAAGTCAACGAAATGAAATATGTCGTCTAACAACGGTTTACTTTTATCATTCATGTTGTAAATCCAGTCATAGGAAGTCTTTTTAACAAAAATGTTTTACTTTGATATTAGTTCCGACCGGATCGCGATCTTCTGATCGTTAGTACACGGTTCTGCACCAACTTATTTGTAACGCTATTTACGTTGAACCAAAACGTATACTCCTCATCTTTAACCAATCAGAAGGTGCATGATAATAGAATTATGAATACTACACAATATTACACTTTCTGTGTCAAGAAAAAATCGGCTGCTTGTTTCTAGCGGGTGGTTTATTGAGCGAGGGTAATGAGCATGCGCCGTTCCGTCGAGAAACTAACATAGAAACAAGATGACTTCATCGCTGAAGAAAAAGCTTGCAGAAAAATCTTGAAATTGAAGGTAAGTTTCCTAAGTTAATTGAATATCACATTACGTTTTCATTAACCAGTGTCAGTCACTCTACAAAGTTTCGTTAAAAAAGGAATATGTTGGAAAGTAATGAATAATATTCAAATGGAAAGTCAAATCAAAGATGTTTTAGGAAGAAACAAATTAACCTGTGTATGGAACTTTAGGCGATTATATTTGGACATAACACATATCTACCGTATTGAATTGTTTTTGAAGGAAAGTGAGATTAGATAAACTTATTCATCAGAGTTTGTTTTGTTCTTACCAGTGAGTTGTTTTGTTCGTATTAAAAATGTTGCCTTATATGGTTCATTGAGTGTTTCGGAAAACAACCTGGTAAAACGATGAAAGATTTGCTCATGGGTCACTGGCATTATTGAATAATATCTACTGTAAGTTCTAAATTTATTTTCATGTTTAATCGCAACATCTTATCTCTCTTTCAAACGAAGTAAACGTTTTTTGGATTTCTTGTTTTTAATTTGTATTTTTTACCTATATAGAAATGGAAAGATTTTGGTCCTTGTATGTATTAACAGCAACACTTTTCTTCCATCGAGAAATAGGTATGTTGATGGTTTGTTTTAAGACTATTAGTTGTCGTTTTACATGACTTACAGCTTTTAGCTACCTTACAATAGGTAAAATACAAAATCATTTCATTTAACATAGTAGATATGTCAAGAAACATGGCTCATTCTGAGTAACGCCCGTTTGTTTTTTATAACATGATTGTTCTGTGTGATTAGCATATCGTAACACGAGATAAAACATTCCAAGTTAGTAGAACTTTGTTGAATTTCAAGGTTTTGAGCAATTTCATGGCAGAAGAAGATAAAAATAGAAAGGATGGTAGCTAAACATTAGCTCTAAGATCTATTACATCATTTGGCTTGTATAGAACTTTTCGCATGACTCGTCGCTGGACTGATCAAACGCTTTTGATTTGCTCTGTTAGGCTCCTCCTCCTTCCCATTGCTTCATACAACTAGACATTTTTTTTGTAAATTTTATGATTAGCGTTGAAGTGCCTATGTAAAACTTCCTTTGGAAAGCATCGCCATATTTCATGTGACGTTCCCCTCACTTTTCTTCCTATTACTGATATCATATCTTACTAATCAAAATATTAGTCGCGATACTGATAATCAATCAAAGTTGAAATTCTTTCAACCACTGTAAGCGGAGTAGAAAGCTGTCATTTTGAGCGTCGGTTCTTCTTCAGAACACGAGCTCGATTAAAGGTTCTACCGGGATTTTATTCCTTTAAGAGTTCCACATACGTAAATATATAAACTGCGTGTCTGCTTGGTGCTTATATTACCTACGATGGATTGTACCCCGCGTCCAGGGGGAGTCAATTTAAGACTAACTTCCTCTTCAGACTCTCCAACCTCCAGAGAGATTTAAATCGAGATAAAATTTTCCGAGAGTGAGAGATACTGTCTTAAACGCTAGAGGCTCTGGAATCACTATTTCTGGTGTTCTAACATAACAATTTCTGTCAAGCATCTTTGGTAATTTGATTTCAACTTCTACAATATATTTTTTTCATAATAAACTTTTCCATTGGCTCACGAAACAATAAATGATCATGAATGACACTATCCCAAAAATTAGGAAGTGAAAATAAAGGTTTCTTACTTCAGCGTGACTATTCAACTGACCGAACTGTCAACTACAGCTATTGAGCTTACCTAGTTGGAAAGGCTACCAAGCACGTCAGAGTCGTACTATACATGGCTACATGCAACCCTCAGTTTGGCATAAAAGTACTTTTATTTGATATTTCTTGCAGTTTCTTCAGTTTTTTGGGACATCAGAGTTAAGTATTCTGCATTTCGTTTTCTTTTATGAGAATCAGACGAAAATATTACAACACGAGTCGAAATCGGGATTTTTCCTATCCCGATGGAATATTGGCCGGGATTCGGGATTTTCAAGCGGCAAAATCGAGATAATCCCGACGAAATTGGGATGGCTGGACAGTCTGTCCCTTCACCTACAGAATTCTGTCATGCCACTCGACTGTTAAAACATTGGGTTTAGCTAACTTGCAGTGCATGATGGGAACATTGGGTATACTAAACGACAGTACAACGGAAATCCTTATCACTACTAACTAGTTTATATTTCTTCAGATTGGTTATAAAAGCAGTTATCTGAGTAAAAACTGTTATTTCTTGCAGATGCTGACCTGGAGATGTTTTCTCCCCGGTCCGACATTCCCTGTGCAAGTAGCTCGGTTAACTATAACGTGACTCTCAGCCAAGGAGCAAAGGCTGGACGGTTCTACAAATTAGATGGAGTCCCCAACATAGGCAGCTGTGTAGATCGTTGTTGTAATGCCAAGAAGTGCGACATAGCGTTTGTAATTAGCAAGAAATGTTATCTCGTCAATTGCAGGAGTAAAGAGTCTTGCAAAATCAAGAAATCAGAAAACGCAAAGTACGAGACCTCTCTCGCAATTATGCCAAGATTTCACACCAAGAACAATTCTGTTGGTTAGTGGGGGTAAACCTTTGTTTTCCGTTGTTTGTTTTAATTTTAGTCCTAGAAAACTTAAAGTAATTATTTTCGCAAAACCTAAACGAAAACAAATATTAATTTTAAAGTTTGTTTCCGAATTATATTTATTTTGTTTTTGATTTCATTATCATCAGAATGCGGGAATGGTCGGTTAAAATGATTATCTTGTTTAATGAAAACATTTTTATGTTTTGTGTTCATACAATTCGTGATATAAATATTAATGTATTTCGTTCTATAAGATTGTAATAACCTTTTTCTTTATCTTTTCCACCTCATACCTTTTCTTATGTACAGATACCGTTTTCACGTAGTCACCTTTATAGAATTTCAGTTATCCTTTAATGTATTGTCTCTTAAGTTATCCCTTAATATGTTGCGGACGTGATTGGCGCAGTTGGTAAGATCTCTGCTTTCCAACCTCAAGGTCCCCAGTTCGATCCCAGCAGTTTGCCGAGATTCGAATATTTGTGTGACCTTCTTTTCCACCTAAGCCAACTCAGCTTT
>JAOBAY020041169.1:0-13906 GCA_025331085.2 Zoanthus sociatus
ACCTGTCTACATATACATGGTTCAGTATAAATAATGTTTTGAGGGGTACCCCTAGGAATAAAACCTGTCTACATATACATGGTTCAGTATAAATAATGTTTTGAGGGGTACCCCTAGGAATAAAACCTGTCTACATATATATAGTTCAGTATAAATGATGTTTTGAAGACAAACGGGCAACTCCTACAGGTCCATTAAAACTTTAAAGACTTTACTTTTAAAACGTTTCGGCCTTCAGCCTTCCTCAGTAATAAAAAAGTTTTTACAAGTGAATAAAAAATTGATAAAATTAAGTTTTTATATAAAGAAGAACAAAGAGGTAAATTACTAACAGCTAAGACAATAGAACTAAATGAATCAAAATAACCGAGATTGCATTAGCAATACATGATATGCATAGCAGCTCAAAACTATTTTCTATAGCGTACCCTATGGACTGACTTACATTCACGCCTTTTGTTTTTAAATCCAAACGGTTGTAAAGATCTTATTACGATGTCCAATACAATTCTCGATTAAGGAGTTTCATTTCAATATTTTGTGTGCTATAGCATATAGTATACTGATTTGCTCTATTATAATAAATTCAAAGTCTTGCAAAGTATGCGGTAAACCACTAAAATGGGCTGCTGCAACTTCACAAGTTTTCTTCCCAGCCGTTTGTGAGATTTGTGGTTTCTGAATCTTACCTTAAATTCAGTTTTGGTTGACCCTACGTATTGAAGTTTGCACTTCTTACACACGCACATATGTATACACCCACACACACAAAAAAGAAAGAAGAAAGAAGAAAGAATTGAGGTATTAGGGATGCCGGCATGGAAAAACGCGTGTGCTGACACAGGAAAATAGAAATGAAGATTTGGATGAATTGCTGTTAAGACTTTTCTTATTATTATTTGCGGTTTGATACGCGGTCCGAATATGATTGAGCCGAAATTAGAATTTTGACGCAGTTAGAGCATCGCATTGAATTTCGTATTCAGTGTCGAATTTATTTCATATTATACATTTTGGTTGAGATTTGATCTACCAACTTTATCGTCTTTAAATATTAAAGTTTGGTTGAAAGCTCTTTGCATGTATGGCTCAATTAACTTCGACGTTTGAACAGACAAACCAATTTCAAAAACTAGAAGCCAACTCTAAGTGGATTTAAACTCAGAACATTAAAAATATTACGTTTAAAATGAACCTTGGAACTCACACATCAAAAAACAAAATGTTTGTTATGATAAATTGTTTTCAAGTGTTTTTAAATTATCTTTATGAATGCTGCTGGGGCAGATGGAAAAAAACAGAACTGCCGATCAGTAATGATCACAATGGCGGAAAGCTTTTTCTAAAAATACCTGAACTAAATTTCTTCACATTTTTTAAGGAAAATACAAACACTTCTAAGACAACTAGGTTACCAAATGAAATGATTTACAGTTTGAAGCAGATAATTACAAATATATTTATATTTATCTGGATATAACAAACCTATTTGAACTAAAGCTTCTGGTCAGGCAATAATAACGTCACTAACAATGAATTACCTTCAAATTATTTGTGATTGACAGCTCACGAAGTGTTGCCTAACATTGTTATAAATCATCATCGAAAATAAGAGAACTAGAAACACAAGATTATAAAACCAAGTTTTTTGGTTTATACATTGTGAATTAATTATAAGTTTTATCTACCTTCGACTTCTTATGCCCGCGAGCTATCTGAAAATTTGGCCTCTTTAGCATTGGATTACAAGAGATTTGCAAAAACATTGGGCCATGCAGCTGAAAATCAAATACAATCTGTTTGTTAGAGTACAATGTCCTTGTTCAGAGTCTTATAAAGTAAAGACTGATATTTATGCAATGCAATATCGATACGAAAAAGTGAAAGAGAATATCCGGAAGCAAGTCCGCTCAAAACGAATCAGCTAAATAAAAGAGAACTAAAGGGCGTGTTAGTTGATAAGGCACATTGAAAAAAACAGTAATCTTTGAGCGACGTGTTGTATACAAGATACTTGAATTTTGATTTATCATTTTATGTATACCATTTTCTATTCAACGAGCTCGTTTGAAAAAGCTTGATATTTGTTTAAGTCACTATTACACATAAACGATAAGACACAATAAAGCGAATAAAGGAAAATGAATTTATATTATTTATTCTGAATTTTGTTATTTACTCGATGCATATATTTAGCGACAATTTATTACACAAAAATCATTAAATGTTGTTGAAGGGAAAAAAGGTTTCATATTCAATTTTTTATAAAAATGAATAATTTCAGTAAAAACGCATGGCACATAATTTTTGTTTACTCAATAAAGCAAATTTTAACGAGCGAATGATTTCAATATTAAAAATTACTGACGGCTTTTTCAAAATACCGCGTACAAAAGGCTCAGTAGAGTGTAGCGAGAAGAGGCCATTAAAAAATTTCGTCCCGCGAGCTCATGAAAAAGAAAATTCTAATTCCTAAGTCTCAGTGAAAGGCAAATAAACACTTCTTCTAACAAGCTGAGTGGGAAACAGTGTTTGAAAGCGGAGTTCAAAAGGAACGCCCGCGGAACAAATTCACGTATTACGCTGACCAAGTTTGTTCATCGTAGAGTAAACAAACTCTTAACAGTAATAAAAAGAAAAGCAAAGTACAAAGTGTAGCAACGAAGCATTTCAAAATAGCAAACAACAGTTTTGCTTACAACCGCCCGTATACATCCACTCACTCAGTACAAAAATAGATGATGAAAGAATTTTGACAGCCTTACCGCTTGTTTGACAGAGTATATTCAATCTGTCGGCGTAATCTTCCTTTTTAATTATGCTTGATCTCAATTTGTGCAAAAGAACTGTCAGAACATAGCCCAAACTGACTTGAGCTGGTATAGCTGGCTATGATCTTAAATATATTAGTATATTGGGGCTTCGTTGTTTATTATAATAAAGCCGAAGGATATAGCTGCACGTACAACAGAGACTTTATTGTTTGCTGTGTACAATAGTCTTATTAGAGTGTATGACTTGTCATTTGTTCACTAATAATTGAGTGGAATGAACGATGCTTACGTTCAGAGGGATTACTTTCAGTATCCGGTCGTATAAGTAGTCATTTCCCACAAGTGCATGAAAGATCTACAGAGTCAAGCTGAATAGAGCATTAGAATATAATACAACGTTTCGACCACCAAGATAGGCAATGGCAAGAGAAATCAAAAAGAATAAGTTAGAAGTTTGCTTAGTTCCATATTAACCTTTTTTTAATGTGTCTTTAACGTGAATTACGACATCTCTACAACAATTGCCTCGGGGACGCAAATGAATGTTAGGTTTTCTAGTCAACAAAAACTAGCTCTTTCTGTGTCCCTCTCATGTATCATCAGTAATAATTGTATGAACGAAATAAAAGCAATTCGTATGAAATGTTAGAATCAATAGTTTTTTAATTTAAGAAAAATCATTTGTTTTGTTATTGAAGTAGTCTTGTAAAATTGTAATAATTTTTTTTCCTACATTAAAATGCGTCTTAAAACATAGTTTTTTTGTTTATACCAAACCGATAAAACAAGATTTTTCATTTATAGACAATGATCAACAAAATACATTGCAAAACAGGTTTTACTCAACTGTAACATGATCATATGCTTTTTAGAGCATAGCTGTAAAATAAGAATTGTGGATAGATTTGTAACATTTCGGAAAAAATCATTGACTTCGAACAGTCATCGTAACAAGATCAAATATATGTTCATTCATATTATTAAAATCACGAACCGCAACTCTTACAAAAATTATTATTGTCATGAGCTGAATGTTCTTGAAGTATGTTAACAATAATAGCGAAAAGAAAAGTTCTGTTGCATTGGCTGTGCTATCAAAAAGAGAATTGTTAATCGTAAATCAACAATTTTCCCCATTCTAAAAAAGACAAAAACAATCCACTCGACCTCGAGTTAAAAAAAAACATTTACAAGTTTGAATCTCAGCCGCTCAAAGTCGGGTCTTTTATTGTTTTAATTGATTTTAGAGGGAAGTTGTCCTAACATGAATTTGAATTGATTTGGAAACGAAACACAATCTATTCACTATTGATAGTATATTTCGCACACTCTGTAATCTCAAAAAAACGTTGAAATATATATTTGTTCCGGTGTTAGGGTAATAATGCCATTAGAAATAAGTAAAAAAATGTGAACTAAACTACACAATCTTTCAAACAGCCATTTAATCAACTCTAAGTTGAAATGTTTAATCTCACCGTAAAGAATGTACAAAGCTGACGTCTTGAGAATAGCCCTTCGTTAGCGCAAATTGACGCTCAAAACGACAGCTTTTTGCTCTCTCAGTTACGGCGAAAATTTTATACTGAAACATTTTAGCTTACTCGTACAAGCACTTGAGTATTCTTTTTTTTTAAAAAAAAAATTCACTAAATACTTTCAATGGGCACTGCAAAACCCAGCAAAGATTTGTTCGGACTGGACTGTTTCCTGTGTGAATAATCATAAGAGGCAGGTGACTTTTAAAGCCGAGTTGTGATTCAATTGTGTGCGCATGCTTAAAGCGAATATCACAATAGACGGCGACTCGACAAACTTCTTGAGTAAAAGAGAAACAATTTTTAAAAACAATTTTTACAAATAAGTAGAAGTGATACACACACGTTTACTTAAAACAGTATATAGTAAAGTTCGCGATAACTAAAGTGAAGCCGTGAGATTACAGTTGGGACACTGCAAATAAAAGAATTATTTGTTTTTAATAACTTGAAACTCAGATGGTATAACACCTCGATATATCCCAAACAACTGGTATAGAGCCAGATGCACGATATAGCTAGTTGTAGTCACCGCATTACAGGCGACGTTGGCAACCGTGAACAACTGTTTGGCCCTACATAGTTAAAACAATGGAGTCGGTTTGACCCCTTGAAACCATTTTGACTCCTAAAAAAAGTCATTTTGAACACTTATTTGGATCATTTGGGTCACCCCATCTAAGAGACAAATGAAATACCTTGGGAATGTCATTACACACTTTTGTAGAGTCAGATGACTCTTTTAAGAGACAAACTACTCTTTGAAGGATTTAATTTGACCCTTAAGAGGAGTCAAAATCATATTCTTGAAGAAGAGGTTTGTGCATGCATAGGAAGTCGTATAACCCTATTCCTTTATACTAACAAAACTCAAAACATGCACTTGAAGGGTCAAAATGATCTGTTGTGGATCGGACTCTAAAACATGTACGGAAAGTTATTTTAACCATTTTCTTATAGAGAATGATTACACTAACTCAGTCAATCCTTTAATTTTTAATGGTTAAATAAGAAAATATAAAACTATGGTTGAAACGATCCGTAAAATATTGGTCTAAATAACCATTAGTAATGGTAGAATTACAAAGTGGTTAAACTGACCATTTGAAATTGATGAGTTATAACTATATTTAAACAGGTTTGTCTTAGCCTACAACGAGTGGGCCAATAGAATTTCTTTGACATCTTTTACCTATTGTACCGCTTGACGGAAGATCTTGTGCAAACACATTTAGAAAGTTAAATTCAAATCTACAACTTATCGTCTACTTGCGATCATTTCTATTTTATCCCGCGAGTCAAAGAGGGCAATGCTAGTGATAACCACTTCAATACATAGGTTACTGCGTGGTATCTTTACCGTGAGGATATCTTTAACTAACAATTGAATTCGATTAAACAATTGCATGAAATAAATGCCTAAAGGCTGTTTTCTGAGTCCCTGTTTTTCAAATGCAAGCTGTTAAATTAACAAAAGCAAGCTCTGCGACTAACGTTATTTGCAAATTAAACTGAAAAAAGGACTATTTCTTTGTTTCTCAAAACTAGTAAAGCCATCGTTATCCTTGCCTTATCAGGACGCAAAATTAGGGTTGCTAGTTGCTATTCCAAAACAAAATTAGGGTTGCCTGTTGCTATTCATCCACAACACGAACAAAAATCGTTACTGTCGCATGTTTTTTATGTCAAACAGCATGGTCAATTCAGGCCTGAACAAGATTTTTCTCTGAACTGTAGACCACAGTCATGTCCTTTATGACCTTCGCTGCGGAAAACTGATGCATAGACATCAGACTAAAAAAGTCTTTCTTTCTAAAAGTGTGACGCCAAAAAAATTCCCTTTAGGGGTGGGGGAGGGGAAGGAAAAAGTGCAAAAGTCCTTCTTGGTTATCCGAGTTTTTAGCGTATCCGAATGGATCATCCGTAAATTGAGTTCAGTTTCAATTTGTTTAAAAACGGACACTGAACAGCTATTTAACTACAGCTACACCTTCTATCTGTTTGGAGGGATGGTCTGGGGTCTGTAGTCCTCAAACTATTCCCTTCCCAACCCTCCTTCACTTTTCTCTAGCAAATGCCAAAATATTGATTATATTCACAGCCCTATAAAATTCGGAAGCCTCTATAAACACTGTTATTACTTCTTCAATTTCAAATATCGCATTTCTGGTGTTCTGGTTGGTTGATTTAATTATGTTATCAGCTCATACTTCGTATCACCTTTTATGTAACCTATGCCAAGTTGACTGAAAATATGCATGGAAGGTAATTTTTCCAACGTAAAGAAGTTTAATAAAACAATTTAATAACCCGCGCTTGTTGTCATATGATCATATTATAACCAACTCGGAGCTTCGTGCTTCTATCACTTTACATTCAACGCATGCATGATTATGGCATATATATGTTAAACATCATCGCTAGAGATATTTAAAGTTGCTACACATAAAGATACGAGTTTAGGAGTGTCAATGAGTTAGGTATTATCAGAAGTTTTCGAGTCCAGCAGAAAAAATAGTTAATTGTAAAGCTGGAATTGTCTTTTTGTGACCAAGACTAAATTTCGTTTGGCAGCAGCCTTAACAATTTCACCTAAAACAAATAAAAAACCTCAAAATGGCATATTTTTTTTCGATCTTGATCCACACTTTCATTATCACAATCATGCAAAAATTTATTTCTTCAATAACCTGCGAAATGTTTAATAAAAAACTAAGAATGGTATAATGATTATGTTACAATGCACGAAATCATTTATAAATGAACATGACGTTAAAGTAAGTCAATTTTTTTTTCAGAAAAGAAATTCTTAAGACTTTTGCGTAGGCATGAGTTGATTTTTTTGTTGGTTTATACATGAAAATTATGTTAATGAAAATAAATTTGTGGTGAGGAAAGAAAACAACCTTTTACCTGTGTTTCCGATAAATGGAATCTTCTCCTTTTGACAAAGGAACTGATTCTTTCATAGTTAGTGGCGATTTATCTTAACCGGCAATAGGTTTTGTTTCGACTACTTGTTAGGACGAGGTTAGCTTGATGTGGGGCCTGATAACATGTTTTAAGCTATGCCTCATTAGCTAAAGCTCATTATTCTTGGGCACGTATAAGGTTAGTTTGGAATGGCCTACCGTAGGAAAACCTGGGCTCTGAATTGAACTCCAACGACGTCCTTAGTCACGTTTTGGAAGCTTTTAACAATATAGTTTAGATCCAGAATACATATATAGGACGCAACCTACAACTAAAGACATAATCTCCAAGTGGAGACTGAAATTAAGCAGTTTACACAATGTTTTCCCCTTCGGTTTAAAACGCCGTTGTTACGTTGCACCTGTTACTTGGCTTGTTTATTTACTTATTCAATTAAAATGGTGCTGTGAATGTGATTGTTTCACAGCAAATTTTGAGAAACATTTTGAAACTGATCGAGCGTTCAATAACTAGAACACTCTTTGTCGAAGAACTCAGGATTCGAAAACTAGATATTATATTTGAACATACGTGCATCGATTTCCAGCACCCAAAATCATCATAAACCGGTTCCTTTCTAATTCCAATTATGAGTAAACAAAGAATAGAAAATCTATATGGTAATACAAACAGTAAAACACCGAAACTCCATTATCCAATATATGACATGGCATGCTCTTTTAAAATGGTATTGTTTTTTGTTATATGAAACACAAGGGTTGTATTGTTGCTTTCAATTAATCCAAGCAAACCTCAAACCGAAAATATAAAATGTAAGAAAAATAGATTCCCAAGTTATATGTCCGAAATTTAAAATAGTCAGACCATAAAAGTATAGTAAATAAGACAATCACTAAATCGACATTAATATATGAAAATACAAAGCAAATCAATCTCCATTTTCCGCTAGCGAAATATATAATCACTACAAATATATGTTCAAAATTATGTCTGAGATGAATTGCGTAACGCCAGTGCAAATCCACAATCCAAATATATCACCGTTTTAAATTGAAAAAATGATGAAAAGGTCTTTTATAGTTTAAAAAAAAACTTAAGCTTTTCATTTGCAACTGAATGTATTCAGTTGGTTTAATTAAATTACTACTGACTTCATTTAATTTAAATTTGTACGAAAAACGAACTGTGTGGATTATTTTTAGTTAACTATCAAGGAGATCTATCATTTAATTCAATATATCATCAGTTTTCGTTTATCTTAAAGGTAAAACTTAGTTGAAATAAAGAATTAAAATACATGCGGAATCAAAGTAAGAAAAATATAAATGGCACACTTTTAAGAATTAGAAATTTGAAATTTCATATTAAGAACTATATTGAAAAAAAACAACGTTTTATTGGATTTAATTTTCTCGATATTGTAATTTTTGGGGTTTTTAATGCCAGTAAGATAATTTATTGAAAAAGCGCTCAGAGATCGCAGCGACTATATGCAACAAAAGTAATAACTCGGCAAAACCTGAGCAAGTTATAATTGATATAGAAAGGAAACTAAAAGTGAAACAAACTAAGAATATGATAAGAACAGAATAAAACTAGAACAAGTAACAAATTAACAATTGTAATCAGTGGAAGAATGAGACGAGCAGGGCTAGTGCGGGAACAAAAGGAGAGCGAGAAAGGGGTTCAGCTTTGGAGAACTGAGGACGGACAAAAAAAACAGTACAAGAAGAAGATGGATATGAGCGAAGAAGAAACTAGAAACTAAGGTTAGACTACAGGCGAAGATTAGGAGAAATACAACAATTAAAGAGTGAAAACAAGGGAGAAAAACAAGAGGAAGCATTTTGAAGGAGGATATCAAAAGGGCAAGAATGCAGAACAGTAGGAGAACAGAGACAAAATTGGAAATATAAACGATGCAGGCAGAAGAATATCCAAGGCAATAATCAGTAAAGTGGAAACCGATAGAAGAGATGACATATACAAAATGAGAATAATATAATTCAGTGTAGCAAGAGAGAATTAAAGAGAGAAACACTAAGTACAAAGCGTGCAGGAAGCCAAGGAAATGAGCAAGAAGGAACAAGGACAATAGCGAAGACTAACACAGGTTAAGACGTTCGATTCTAAACTACAAATCGAGTGAAGAACGATAAAGAAAGTGAATATATTACACCAGAGCAACCGCAACAAAGATTAGAAAGAGTACTTCGATGCATCATTTACAAGCTGAAAAATTCAAACAAAAAATATAGAATGTGACTTTTATAGAAAATTAAAACAAACTGATTGAATGAGAATGTTAATTGACATTTACTCACTGATGAACGGAGTAAAAGAAAGCAAATTGATTGGCGATGCAAACCGAGAAAAAGAACATTATTTAAATAATCGAAATGAAAGATAAGAAGTGACAAACGAAAACAACAAAAAAGGGAAAACACAAGACTAAAAACAAAAGAAGTAAAAACAGTAGAAAGAAAATGAAAGAAAAACATTCAAGGAATTTATCTACTTACCATAACATCTATGGGGCAGTTTTCAACCACCAAACTTGTTTTTCCTTTGTTCTTAAAATTAAACTGGAAAATCGGATACGATACTTGCACAACTACAAAAAAATAACAAACAGCTGCGGTCGGTACTTGATATAAATCTAAATCTTTCTGTGATCTCTCAAGCACAATTAATTAACTAGAATAATATAACTGAAATTTGCATGAGTAAGGGTTAGTTTCTTTTTTCATTGGCGGTTTATTTTGACAGCCAAAAAAACGACGAATTAACGGACCGGCGTCAAAGAGAATTCGTGCCTTATAGCATTGCGGTATGTTTTGAACCGATAAACTTGAAGAGATTTTAAAGCAGTGAGATTTAAATCATATTCTTATTCTAATTTTGTTGACCTATCACAGTAGATTAACACTTAGATAACACTCTGCGGATTTTTATATGAATGCTGATGACAAAAGAACCTACCCTTAGAAACAATAATTTCTGTTTATTTATTTCTGTGCATTTGTCAACTGGAATTATTGGTTGGAAAGATAGTGCATGCAATAAAAAAATATTGTAAAAAGTGAAACAGTGTTTTTTTTTTTCTAGAAATCTTACGCGCATCGATTTCCTTCGTTATTCAGCTCCTCTTAGTGATTCTTTTACTTTTAAGAAAAGTATTCCAAACGACCATTTATCATTGGGCTGTGGCGTAACTTAATAAACTTGATAAACTATTTGCTTTTTTGAAAAACGAAAACACAGTTCACAAAAAATTGATGGCACGGTAGTCAAGTATCCGCTTAATTCACTGTTATGAGAATCAGTTACTGGACGCACGAATAATATTTGAAAAATATTCTTCATTTAATGTAAAAGATGTAGGGTTGCGAACTGAATAAAGAGAACTGAGACCACGTTAATTTTAACATAATGTACGATCTACAAAAGATGATAGATTAACTGGAAATGTTTGATCATTATCATAAGTACTGTAAAGGTTCGAGCACTTATTAGTTCCGCGTCAGGCCACCATTTATCCACGGCCACGATTGCTCTGACGACGGTGTAAAGCTCGAAACATAAGCTTCTCTGGTTTACAATACATTTCAGCTAACATTTGAACCTTTTACCGACTTACCCAAACAGTTCAAACTGCGTTAAATTAAGATAATATACTGAATATAACAAGAGATCAGATAGGATAGAGAAAAAAAACAGTTCAAAATCGAGTCACATGCACAACAAAAACGTAAGTGTTTATTCCACATCTATACATTATGTTCTAATGATCATTAGAGATAAAGATTAAACATCGAAACAACCAGACGATTTGGAGCTTAAATAGTTCCTCCTAGAGAGATCCAACCGGCAATCAGTAGTAATCGGTACTAACCTTCTTATACTGTGTTCTGCATCAGTAGATTTTAAGGGTGATATCCGCTCAGATTAAGGCTACAAATAATTATTTACACGCACATCCTACACAGTCCTTGAGGTTTACGCCGTTGAGACTTGTTATATCAAAGTGGATCTTAGACTAGATGACGCTAAACGAGCTAAAAGAGAATTTGTGTATCTTAGCCAATCAGTTGCGCGATTGCTATAGAATCTAACATAGAAGAAAATTACGTCTCTTTAGCACAATATTTCTACAATATTCTGTTTGATCATAAATAAAACAAAGTCTCTTTCATTAAATAATCAATATTTATAGGTAATAAATATACTATGGGCTGCCTTGAGGCCTTTGTAGCCTTCATTTTTTATTTTATTCTTTTCTGGCAAACGATAAAAGTCCAGTCGAATATATTCAAAAATACATGTAGACCTTTTACGACTCAGTATAATATTACTCAAACAAATTTAAAAACTCCTAAAACCTTTTTTTCCTGACATTAAAAAACCTACATTCACTTTCAAGTGGTAACTTCAGAAAATATCTTAAAACACTCCTACGCATAACCACGAGACGCCTAAACAGATAAGTTTAGAAAAATAAGACATAGAAAACTATTGAAGATCATAAATTCTTATAGCAAAAAAAAATCATCTTCGATCAGGGATCTTTTCATTTACAACACAAGCACATTTTGATAGACACCAATTCTACAAACTCAAAAAACATAAATGATTTCATAAAAGAAAACAAACATTTACCATTTTAAAAAGAAAGCAACACACCTTTTTAACAAGGCAAATGACGGTGCCTCCCAATTTTTATCTAACTTGAAGAAACCCGCTCTCACTTTCATGCGATAACTTCAATAAATGAACATCTGGAAATACTCCTAAGCAAAAGAAATGCGTAAACAGATAAGTCTAGGCATGATATGACATAAAAAAATTATGTGGATTCTATGCTAAAAACGTCATCTTTGGCTCTAGTCAAATTAGATTTAGTGAAGATCACATTTTGCGTATCCATTGATAGAAACCATTTGCAAACAAAACCAAAGAAACAAAAACAAGATAAAAGAAAACAAAAATGTTTTTTTTTTTAAAAAGGACGGACGAACACCAAACATTTACCATTTATTAAGCAAACAAGTATTTTTTTGAGATTATTCCGAGCAATCAGTTACCATTTTAACAGGGCAAATAGAAAGTCATAAAACTGTCTTACCATGAGCATTTTTAAAATAAGTCGTGTACATAACAAAACAAAAATGTAAGTAAGATGTCATAGTTACTTAAAGCAATTAAAACTAATTGCGCTCATCAGTTTGACTATTTATATAAGAATTTCCACTGATTGATCAATCATGCACCTGCTTTTACACTACGTTCACTTGAAATAATACTCTATTGTGCCATATTGGAATTCTATTTCTCTTTCTACTGCCTTCATTATTTTTCTTATTACTCGGGCTTGCGAAGAAATGCTGGAATACAAATTAAGATTCGTTAATTATTTTGGGTTCAGTCACAAGTTTCACTTCTACTAGAGCGCATGCGTAATGTATACGCGCATGCGTTCAATGACCCCAGCGAAAACATAGTTTAAGCAGCAATAGCTGACTTGGTAGGAGGATTTTACAGCTTCACAAAACTACCAGTGCACCACAGATATATAAAGCCCGATTTAACGCAGCTATGCTAGTTCTTTTATTTTTCTTCTTGCAGCACTTCAAAGCATCAAAGGATGTCCTCAAGCCGAGAACATTCCTTCTGTGATCGCAAAAGCAAAATTAGAATAGACTGCTGGAATGTGAGGACCATGTTTGAAAGAGGGAAAACAGCAAAAGTGGCAAAGAAAATGAAGGAGATGGGAGACTTCATTTAGCCGAGGGAGCAACAGTGCTATATTCAGACCACAAAGATGGACATCATCAAGCAGGAGTAAGCACTAAAAATGAAATGCTAGACTGGAGACCACCAAGGTTACTATAGGGCTGTTTCGAATCGAAATACAGCAAGCTCAGAATTATTTAATGCTATAACATATAAGAAAGTAACAAATGACGTCGCTCTACTAAGAGTCCTTGTAGCTCAGTGGATAGAGCGTCCGACCGGTGTTCGGAAGGTCGTGGGTTCGAATCCCATCATAGGCTTAGAATTATTCTGAGTATTATTGGTTTGAAAAAGAAGATAGACGTTAGAATTTAGAACTGTGATATCGCCACTAGGAATATCCTGGTATTACACTTGTGTCTATAAAATAATTTTTTTTCATCAAAAAGAGTTTTATAGAAGCTGATAATTTTAGCTTTTATTGTTTGGTTATGTTCAGCTGTTTCCCGCTTCATTTGTTTCATATTTTTATTTTGATATTTTCTTAAACTTATGATAAGAATCATTATCTACACCCAAAATTGATTATAATATACTCCATGAAAATCTGTAGTTTTTAAACTGTAACTTGAAAATCTACCTACAGCTTAATTAACGACGATAGTTTATACACGTTGAGTAACATTGGGCAAATTTTGGTTTTTCTTAAGGATTCAGTAGTTATTACAGTTACAAGGAGCTTAAATATTTTTGTCTATCATATCTATTTTGTCTATCTATCACTTTACTAACGTTGTTCAGTTACTGTGCTCACTTAGTGGGTGGCTCCACCTGAGTTGTTCTTCAATTTGTACAGGATTTAATGGAGCCGAAACCAATTGTAGAATTGCACACAATTTAGGCATCCTGCTGATGAACAGTAACTGT
>JAOBAY020041201.1:0-13906 GCA_025331085.2 Zoanthus sociatus
ATTCATTTTCTTTGTTTTTGTAAGTATAAGCTAGAATTGTCTATGGTTTTGACTAGTTCTGACGTTTTTATTTTTTTAAGAAAGTTAAAATTTTTGACTTTAAAAAATCTAGCATGTAAAGGGTTAACTTGTAAATGCATTTGTATCGGTTTAGGCAGAGATAATGGTAGTTGAATTACTAGAATATGTTGAAGACATTCTAGCTATGGGTCACATGGGAGTCATTACCAGAATAGCAGAGACTTGTGCGAGATTCAAAATGAAACAGAAAGCCTTTGTTGGAAGTCTTCTAGAATCATTCCACTGTAATGGGAAAGAAGAGCGGAAGCAAGCTGTTCCTTTGGTACTTTCCCTAACAACTTATGAAGTTTACTATGGTGTTCCAGACCGTCATGAGCAGGATGATGAATCAAGAAATAAAGAGGTAGTAAAATATGTTTAATGTAGATATCTAAACAGACATAACTAGAATGTTGCTGAAAATAATTAGCAAAACAGTTACTGTTCATCAGTAGGATACCTGAATTGTGTGCACTTCTACAATTGGTTTTGGCTCCATTTTAAAGGTATTAATAATGGTGATTGTTTTGATTTCGAAAATAGATCTGAAATAAGGCATGCTATAATTGACTTACTTCTGTTCTATAAAACTGAATAGAAATAGAGGATATTACACGGTGGCACGAACATATGAAGTTTATCTTTAAGTGGAAAAAAGACTTCATGAGTGAGTGCAGGAGTGCAACGAGAAGATAAACTTCATATGTTGAAGCCAATGTGTAATTTTCTTTTTATTACATAGAAACAAGTGTTTCTAAAATAGAAAACTAGACGAAAAATACGGAACAAAACAAAGGAAGATGTCAGCAATATTTTCACTAGTGAGGATATGGAAAATATGTCACTCGTATCCTGGATGTAGTTTGATATGACATCTACGAGTAGCGTATTTTACAGTAAAACACTCATATCTCGGTCATAAATCACGTTATGACGTTGATCACGCAACACAAAAAACGTTTTTCAGAAGGATAGAAGTGAGGTTATTTTCGACAATTCATTAAACAGCATTAGTTGTGTTTCTAGACAATAATAGAAAACACTATGACGTACTGTAATGGAACACTCAAAAGCAGTGGGAAAATGAGCTTCTTCTGTCCTATGTCATACCGTTTTCTATTATTGTTTAGAAACACAAGCGATGCTGTTTTATTCCCTTGAAGGAGAACTGTACCCTAAAATTGACTTTTCATCGTTTGGTTACTGTACGGCTTTTGGCTGCTATTAAAGAAAAAAAGTTTCTCAAGACATAGATTGCCCAAAAAGTTTCAAGATTTCGAAGCACACTGCCATATATAAGCTCTTTAGCCTACGTCATACCATACCGCCAACAATCGCATTAGCGACCACGGTACCAAATCTTATCTAGAGATGTTTCCTCGTTTCTATGTTTAATTTGTCAATGTGATTTGTAATAATTTGAAAAAAAACTTCACAGAGTTAATCTACTATACCAATAGAGTCAACAAAAATAGGTTGGTTTTAGCATTCAGTTCTCCTTTAATAAAACTTAATTCAGTAAATTGGTAATTTAGCAAATTTAATATCATGTCTTCATTTTCAGCCATAGGATCTGTGCTTGGACGCTTCGCTTTCCTAATCTAGTCGCTAAATCTACTAGTTTGAATAAAATTTAAAATACATATCCAAATCTAGAATAGTTTTACGACAATGAAATGAGTGATTTTAAAAAATTGGTTAGTCCCTTTTTCGAGGCTTACCCTGTTTCCATAAATGATAACCAAAATACTCCCCCCAGAAGGGACACAAATCCATCTTGGGTTAGCTTCCAGTAGATCCCAGTACTCATTTACCAACTTTGGAAGAATGCAAAGCTGGTTTTGCTTTGGCGGAAAAGAAGTTCACACAAGGATTCATTCCTCAGCAGAGACGGGGATCGAACTTGGGGCCTCAGCTTTCAATAAAAATTGCCCTTTTTCTTTAGGTTGAAAAGCCTCAACCAAGACAGTTGGATTCAATTAACTACCATGGTGCAATTATTCTGAAGACGTTGTTTGGGTTTGAAAAACCCAAGATATTTGTGAAAAGCTTACTGTTGCTCTCGCCAGAGGAACTCTTGACAATAGCTTGTGATATTACAGGCTCCCATATAATTGATGGCTTCTTACAAAGTTTAACAGTGGCCCCCAAGAAGAAGCACGAATTTGCAGATAAGATGAAGGTAAAAGAGTGCACCGTATAATATTATATAACTGGTAATTTCAATTTATAGTTGTTCATTTGGAACATTCTGGTTCTGTAGAGTTGATTTTTACCGCAACTAGATTAGAATTGATTTTGTAACTGGCTTAGAATTGATTTTTACTGTAACTGGATTAGATTAATAGTTCAATTAGATCATCAATGATAACAAATGGCACTTTTTAAGCGCTTGTGGCTACTGCAAATAAACATGGACTGTAAAAAAGTTTTTTTTTAATTAAGAAAACCATTTGAGTCTAGTTTAGAATGTTTTTTTTATACTCACATCACTTATTTACATTGTGGATTGGGACCGTCTCTTGATTTAGTATAGTCTCTAAAAATATTTCATCTCAAAACTTTCTTACTGTTGCTTTTATTTAAAAAACTCTTGGATTGGTATTCGCTAAAGAATATTTAAAATATTTCAAATGACTACATACCTTTGAAAGGCACATGTGTTTTGAGTTGATAAAAAGTATTCTTGGAGATATTATCGGCTGACAGTTGAACAATGTTTTGAAATTCTGCGGGCTTCCTGTGTTATCTGGTGACTTCCTAGGCTTCCTGTTGTGGTATTACAGACTCCTATACCTGTTGACGAAGTATCTACAATAAAGCAATAACATGATAATCTTTTTTTGCGTTTTCAGCGTTAAAAGAAAAACTGAATCCTAAAATTCACTTTTCACCGTTTGAACATTTAGGCATAGCAGAACAACTATATGAAGTTAGCCGAGCAGTTCAGAAAAATTTAATGTTTTGTAACGAATCAACAATACAACAACGATACTATAATGATTAAAACGAAACAAAACATGGCTACTGTGCGTCTTTTGACTGCTGTGAAAGAAAAAAACTTATCAATGCATAGATTGCCCAAGAAATATCAAGACTTCGAAGCACATTGCCATATTTAAGCTTTGAATATCGTAACCTACGTCATAGCATACGTAAGTATGGAACTCCTTAAATAAAAACTAACTAAAGGCATTCACAAAAGCAAAATTTAAGAAGACACTCTTTCCACAAATTCTTAAATCTTATCAAAATACACCTTAAAAGTTGTCACGATCAACGAACTCATTTTCTCACGTTTTGTTTATGTCTGTGTTTTGTGTTGTAGTTGTTGTATTGCCTGACCAAAACTGAAAATTTAACATATTCGTTAATTGTCTTTTATCAGTTTATCTGCTACAATAAGCTTGTGTCTTAAGGTTTATTTTCTAATGTAATTGTATAATGTACTTATAGACATTGAATATAGATTGTATTCTATTGTATTCTAAAACATACCGCTTACAATTTCATTAGCGACCACGGTATCAAACCTTTTCTGGAGAGTTTTCTTCGTTTCTACATTTAATTTCTCAATGTGATTTGACAAACTTTAAAAAAAACTTCAGAGTTAACCTACTATACCACTAGACTCAAACAAAAATAGGTTAGTTTTAGCATTCAGTTTTCCTTTAATGAAATGAATACATTACTAAAATCACGAAAACAAAACATTCCTTTATGCAAAACAGGGACAATTTGTAAAGTTGGCAACAGACAAGCATGGAAGTCGTGTAATTGATAACTGCTGGAGACATCTTGAAAGTAAAGATAGAGAGGCCATTAAACAAGAGCTAGTCAAACATGAAGAACACTTGAGTAAAAACTTTTTCGGCAGGATTATTCTTCGAAATTGTGGTATCCATTCTAAGAGGAAAGCAGGACATTTGAATAAAGAAGAAAAAGCTTTGAAGAAGCAAAAAATGTTAGATCAAATTTTGGGTGCAGAGCGGGAAGTACCTCAGACAAAACAGAAATCAAAGAAACTGAAAAAGGCAAGCAAAGAGAAAAAGGTAATGCAACTGCAGTGGTCTTTTTGCTTTTTTATTTCTTTGAGATTTGGTAGTCACAAAGTATTTTCCATGTACATTCCGAAAAATATTAATTAACAAAAAGCCCTATGTCAACTTCGTTGACGTTAGCATTGTTTTTATGGCTCCAGCCTCGACTAGTTGAGCGGAGCCATAATGTTATCATGTCATTGCCAACGAGCCATCCAAGCGAAGACGCGAAAGTGATTCACCTTGACCGAGCAATCGGAGGCTGGTAACTACCATATTGTTTTCGGGAGCGTGACGTCAAAAACAGAATTTAGTAGTGAGAAAACGGCTCTGTTTTTATGTATCTTCATTTTCTTGTAAATTATGAAAGTCAGGTGTATTGTAGCTACGTAAAGTAGAAAGATAGAGATAAGGACTGCACCCTCACTACTAAATTCTGCTTTTGACGTCATTAGTTAACAGCCTCCCACTGCTCGATCAAGGTGAATCCGGAAGTGACTCTTCCAAACTCTAAACACAAATTACACTATGAACAAAAATCGTAATCAAATTTTTCTTTTACTATTACCATTATAAACGCTAGGACATTTTATAAATCCAAAACAACACCCACAACTGATACATACACTTTAAACCCAGGGAGAACTGTGTATTTAATACCACCGGATGTAATCTCGTCCCAATGCTAAGTTTTAGGACGAAATAATTCCGGGTTGGACTCTGCCCGTTTCCAAATCGAGTAAAAGGAAACAAAAGTATGATCAGATACTCGAAGGCACTCAACCCGCGACAAGACACTTAAGTCATTTTAAAAGCAGCCGATTTTCCAGCTTACCTCAGCCCAAATCATCACAGCCTTTTCGAGATTATCGCAGGGTTTTCAAGCATGATTTAAACTCCTATAACAGTTGTGAGGTTATATATGTAACGATAAGATCTCGTGTGCCATAGACAAACAGAGAGGAAAATGTGAAATCATCTTTGCGGAAGAGAAAGGAGTTGGAGGAAATCACGGTAGAAAAAGGATGGGAGGTGAGGGGGGAGGGGTAGGAAGAAAATAAGCTGAACAACAGACCTTTACCACTCTTGTTTGACTCAGTTAAAAATCAATAGTAGTGTGATTTAAACTGGAGAAATGGAAAGAGCAGGTCAAAATGAGCTGAAGTAGTAAATTTGGGCTCTACGTATTAAAAATTGTTGCAATAACGAGTTTTTAAAAACAAAAAAAATCCTGTCATTATTTAAAGAAAAATCTATGAAAGTTTGCATGAAGTCGAGGTTGGACGGGCATCGATGCCCATCCAACCTCGTTTTCATGCAAACTTTCATATGTTTTCTTTTAAAACTTCGTATAAAATTTTGTTTTTAAAATCTTCATTGCTACTACATTTTTTAAGATCAAAAAACTCAATTTTTGAGTACTTACTAATTTTGACCTGCTCTTTCCCTTTGTGCTGTTTAAATAGTGCTTTTATTAAGTTTTAACTGACTCAAACAAGCGTTAGAAAGGTCTGTTTACCAGGAAAATCAATTAATTCCAGGATAACTAATCGCTAATAAGCATCGTGGTTTCATATCAATCCATCCAAGCGTTTTGCATCTTTTTAATTAAGGTAAATAACTTATTCAGTTAAATGGAGTAAAATGAATTAGAGCTCAAATAGTTTACAGTGTAAATGCCAGGACCTGGTATTGTTTAAGCTTTTAATAACAATTAAATTAAATAGCAAAAATTAAGTAACACCCTTTAATTCACTTACTTTGCACAGTAAGCATAGCCTCGCATTGTCTATGTCCAGCTTTGTTGGAAATCTCACATTTATAAAGTCCTTCGTCTTCACGTTTGACAGAAACAAACTTCAGCTCACACTTTTCACCGTCAGACGACATTTTAATTCGAGTCCCATAATCCACTTGGACCCCGTTCTTGAACCAGTTTATCTGTAGTGGCTGGGTTCCCTGTGCTGTCACTTGCAGTACGGCTTGTGACCTCTCCACTGCTATTGTGTCCTGACATGTTTCAATAAACTCCGGTGGTATCTGTGACAGTCTGAAGGATAGCATACGTAGTTGTAACTTACAATGAACAAAAAAAATATGTTTGAAAAAGCAAAGAAATTCTTTTTTTTTACTACAAACCTTCGTGATTCCGGCTCTAATTTTAATTTGTTTTTTTCTGAAATCAGACAAAAAGTGCATTAGATCAAATAATAAAACAAGAAAACATTCATTGCAGTAACCGGATTGTCATAAACTGATTTAACAGATGAAAAACGTTTTAGAAAAATAGATATAATAATTTAAATTTAAAATTGCAGTTATTGTGATTACAGAGGAGTAGTTGGTGCAACTGGTTAGATATCCCGTTCCAAGCACAAGGTTCTGGGTTTGATCCCTAACTAGGCCTACCACTGAAAATGGTAGGCCTAGTCAAAGGGATCAAACCGAGGTATTCATGCTATAAAAAGTACTATCGCCTTCTTAGAGTTGACTTGCAATAGATGAGCGTCCTGTCTTGGGAGGAGTGCTTATGCATAGCTCCTTAATACGTGAAATTCAGCAAAATATCACGTGTAATGCTGGCACTATCAGTGTGTTTCTTAAGGCCGGTACACCGGTAAATTGTACCGACGTTCCCTGACGGCTGTACCGGTTTTCCCCAACTCGAATGTTCAAAATAATTCTGGGGATGTCCCCAGACCTCTCAGATACTTGAGCATTCGGTGCTTGATGACCTCGTACCCACTTCAGGTGTACCTGCCTTCCCACTTAGTGTACCCCACTTCCCAAGCCTTAAGAAACACACTGACTATACTAGATACCAACCTTCAACAAGCAATTCACAGTCGCACTCTGCGGATCCTGCCGCATTCGTTGCCACAATTTTGTAAACAGCTTCGTCTTCTACAGTTGCGTTGAAGATGTTAACACAATGAAGATCGCCAGCAGCTATGATGGTGAGGTGATGATCCTCGACTAAGGGTACGCTATCTTTGAACCATTTCACTTCCGCTACGCTTTCAGCAGGAAGTTTAGCATCTAATGTTACGTTCAGGCCCTCCTTGACTTCTTTGTCTTGAAGTTCCTGTGTGAAGACTGGTACCGATAATGTCGGTTTGGGTGCTGCTTCAGTGGAGTCTGCCTCGTTCGGGATTCTGTAGATTACAAATATAAGAAAGCTACTTTCCAAGCAGGACAAAGAGAAGAACCGAAAACATAATTAAAAGTAGCTTACCAAAGTCTAAAAAAATAAAAAGAAAAGAAAAATAATCTATACGAAAGAACTATAAACTATGTACTTCGTTTTTGGGAGTGGAGAATCCACAAGTATTGGAATGGATATGGTGGGGAAAAAGTGTAACAATGTAAAGTCTTTTAATTCAATCATATCACTACTAATAATTATATACGATTAGAATTGACTGAGAAACACCTAGTCAATTGTAATTCATTCGTAATTGTAGCCAGTGATGTCTATCTTATGAAGCCGAGGAACTTTGGGTCACTCCATCAGCATCCATAGCATAACTTTGACAAATACCACAATTCTCAAACTCATTACAATTTTAAACTTATCACTAAGTTGCACGAGGAAAAGCCAAAAAAAATTTTTTTCAGCAACACAAAGTTTGTATAATCTATTTTAATCCAACTTTGATAAGCAAATAAAAAAGTAACACTATGTAATCATATAATTTATTTAAGCTTGAGAGCAAAGAAATTATTAAAGCATGCACGTTGTCACTTGTCATGCAGATTATACTGACTTTTTATTGAGAATTATATTTTATCAATAGAAAAGTAAAAAAAAAAAAAAATTCTTTTTATCAATCTATTACATTAAGACCACAGCTAAGAACATTTTCACTTACATTTCTTCCATTTCACTTTCAGAACTTGTGGAAGCTTTTTCATCTGAAATATACAACAAATGCAGATTAGTAGGTTGACATTTCAATCTATTTTATAATATCTTCTGGCTTTGTACTCTCACATAATATAGAAATCAGAAAATGTAATCCTTTCAAAAGCCGATTGTGGCTAAGAGGTTTAAAGAAGCTGATTTTAGAATATTCACATGAATTCTGAAGTTATAAATGCTTATTCTAAAGATCCAGTAACCTGGTCAGTTTACCTGGCATATTTACGATAAGTTTGGCCTCACTAATAACTGAGCCTTGAGTATTCTTTGCAACACAACGGTATTGCCCACCATCTGCTGAGGTGACATTGCTGATTGTTAGAGAACAAACTCCATTTAACTTTTCCTGCAATTTGTACTTTCTGCTTCTCTTGACTGGTGATCCATCGCGTAGCCACTCTACCTCCGGTTCTGGTTTTCCGCTGACCTGTACGTTAAATGTGACTGAGCCTTCCTCCGTTGTTTCTTGATCTTCCATTTCTTTGACAAAAGCCGGCGCCTTATACCTTGAAACACGTTTTGGACGAGCTGCAAATTTAAGAGTACATCTAAGTTTCTTTCTTACAACAGAATCTTGCACAATCCGATGATAGATGACTGGTTAAAAATTGAAGCAGGAATTTCTTCTCTAAGAAAAAAATTGCGGCTACAGATAGCATAGTAACGATAGTAGCCAAATTGAAGCTACTATATTGGCTACTATGACCAAAAAGGAAAAACCAGCTGTCCCTGGCTACTAGCAATCAGGCTCACTATGTTTTTTATGGTAGTTTAAATGGATAAAGCCCGCTACCAACGTGGCCATAGTTCCCTATATAGTGGCTTCAAGTTAGCTGCTAGTACGTTATTTGAGTTTATCTTTATAACCACATCCCACAAGCATTACACTTTTACCATTACTTATGATCAAATTGTCAATAACTTCCTGTGTTGACTCTTTGTTAAGTTTAAACCTCAAATAGGAAATAAATTAGGTTCTGGGAATGGCAAATTAGCATTTCCACATACAAGAATTAATAAACTGTTGAGAAGCGTAACTTAGATACCAAACTTAAAGAATATATTTAATAATTAAACCTCGAGGTCGAATGGACTACGAGTCAATAGCCTATGAGGTCATAGGCTAAATGGGCTATTCAAACTCATAGTCCATGAGGCTGTGAGGTCTAATTGTTTTAGTATGAACCTTCTCATCGATCAAAAAGGATGTTCAAATTAAATTATGGATGAAATCCTCTGATATTATAACACAACGGGCCTCATTACCATTTTGATCCGCCATCTTCTCTCTACTAGTAGGCTATCACAAATAGACCTCTAGTAGAGTAGCAAATCAGAAAGCAGGATATGTGTTGGCCCGTTAGTAGGCTTGTACTAAACGGTAGTATACGGCTTTACCTTCTATAGTCAATTGCGCTTGAGTTTCAGCTTTTCCATCCTCATTCACGGCCTCGCATTTGTACCAACCGGAGTCTTCAAGGACGCAATCTGTGATTACAAGCGAATGTGTTCCAGATTCCTTTCTTATGGTATATCTTTCTGAGCTCGCTATTGGAACACCGTCCTTGTACCACTGGACTGTGGGCTCAGGAGTGCCAAAGAAGCTACATGTTAACTTAGCTGTGTCTCCTTCATCTACTGTGCGATTTCGGATCTTTAGTATTACTTCTGCTGGTTCAGTCCTTTCTCTGCGTGGTGCGGTTGAAAGAGGAGTATCTAAGGCAACTGTTATTCTGTCTTCATCTGGAAACTTTGGTCTAAAAATTGTTGTGTATTATTATGGGTGAGTATATATTTTCTACATTACACTGTTTTCAGACCATTAACATCTTATCTTTGCTCAGATTTCGGAAATTTTAGGAATGCTTTAAAAATCATACTTAGGCTCGATCACTCAACCACTCTAGTTTCACTGCTTCGACAATATGACGACCTATTTTGAAACTATATTATTTAAGAATTATAAGAGACCAAAATGTCAAAATTTTAAGAATCGTAAGGCACGAGGAAAAATGTGTATATATAGTACGAACTCTGAACTCATAACCTACCTTTTATCGGACACTATTTTTACCATTAATAACAACAATATTATTATAAGATTTTATTAACGTTACCGCGTAACGCAATGAAAAAGATCATTGCACCCCTAACAAATCTATTTTCAATCAAGTTATGTGATACAAAATGTCGTAACCCAATAAAAATGATAATAATTTCGCTTGCCATATGACTTCCGTGGCTCAGTGGAGTTAAGCATCCGACTAGTGAATGGAAGATATTAGACTCGATTCTCATCTGTAGCTGAGAGGTTTTCCGTGTTCCGCAGGAAATTGTACGTTATAATTAATTATTTCAATTAACGTCTTTCTGTTAACAAGATATCGCCTGTTATACTAGATTTTTGTATGTTGCCAATATTTCAAAATTGCACTTTAAAAAAATAGCGTAAAACAAACGTTAATTAATTTTTTGCATGAAAACAATACAAAATAGAATACAACAAGAAATCTCTTTGACTTACTCTGACATCACAGCCTCTCTTATATTTTGCTTAGGTGATGAACTTTCTCCTACAAGTCAAACATAGTTTAAGTCCTTAAAAAAAGAACAAAACAACGGAAGTAACAGGAAAATGCGTAACACTAAATAAAAACAAAACGAAATCCCAAAACAAACAAAACCAGGACAGTAATAATAAATGTACCAAACATAACAAACAACAGATCTTTATAGGTTGAGTCTCTGTTTCCTTTACGCGTAACCACTAATTTAGTCACAAAATAAAACTTGTTTAATAACCTAGATATATTGAAATGTTATAAGCGTTGTTTGTATTGCCAAATTGATGCTGTGTACATTGTTTTGGTTCACTGTGTGAACTATATTTTTTTTGGCAAAACTGCTTAAAATAATGTGTAATAAGCTGTTTAGGACAAAGCAAATTGGCTTAATAAGCATTTAAAAACAGTTTGATAAAAAATTTTCAATCTGTTGCCATAAGTGTTCGAAAAGTACACCTTCATGTGCGTAATGTGTCGATTCTTAAAAAGATTTCAAAAAAATTAAAATTTCTTATTTTAGCTGTAATATTTCGGTTGTGGGTGCTTAAACGTAATCAAATCAATGCTCGGCCAACTTGAGTCATTTAATATCCTTATTGCACACATTAAATTGGTACCTACTTTCAATATTTACTGTTGCACTACACGTAGTTTGGCCCGCGGAGTTAGTGGCGACGCATGCGTACTCCCCAGAATCATGATCAATGGTGTCTCGGATGGTAAGCGCGTAGCCCCCAGTGAAGTCTTCTTCCATTTTTACCCTGCGGTCATACTTTGATAAGGGTTTGTTGTCCTTTAGCCATTCCACTTTCGGTCTTGGTCTGCCTGTGACTTGGACGTTTAGCTTCACATCTCTACCCTCGACAGTCCTTACATCTCTTAGTTCTCCAAGGAATTCTGGTTTGGTCTCAAACGTTTTCGGCTCAGGTGAACTAAGCGCTGTAAAGAGATATATTCCGTATAAGAAACATAAAAAGGTTGTGGTAGTGGGTTTTGTAAATGCAAATGACCTATTAAATGATTAAGGTTGGATACAATTAAACATCTAAGAAAATCTTCTAGATCTAAATAAATAGTCACAGTTAAATATTAAATCAGTTACCGACTTCTATGTTACAGAGGTTGAATTTTCATGTTCTAAAGTTAACATTAAATAAATTGTTAATATAATAATTTGTTAGCTTTTGGTGCTGTAATCGTCCCGGTAAGTCCTGAAAATGACCGATTAGAGTGACTAACTTTTCAAGTAATTGCACTTAAATAAAGTTTTAAAGTTGACTTTTGCGATAATGAAAATGCATTTTATTTAGTCATCAATTGTTTTATTTAGCCTCACAAATAATTGAGAACCAGACCCCTAATATTCTAATTGTTTCAATCAAAAACTAAATCGAAAACTAATATTTGATTTATTGAAGCAAGTTCTCAATCTCCCGCTTACCTTCCACAGTCAGCTGCGCAGTCGTACCAGCAGTTCCTGACTTGTTTGTCGCTTCACATTTATAAAGACCAGAATCTTCGGCTCTGCACGACTTCACTATCAGCGTTACACTTCCTCCCATAACAGTGATTGTGAATCGTCCACCATGACTGATTATCTTGCCGTCCTTGTACCACGAGACCTGTGGCTCCGGTATCCCCATAACCCTGCAGGTTAACCTAGCCTGACTGCCTTCGAGGACGGTACGGTCCCGTAACTGGACTGTAAAGTCTGGAGGTTGAGGGAATCTCTCGCGTGACCTGCTGGCCAATGGATGTTCCGGTTCAGGAGCGAGGGCCCTGTTAAATGAATAGGTGCTCAGGCACAACTACTAGAATTTCCAAAGATATGATTTATCGGATTACTTAAAGAAGAAAATTCTGATTTCTTTTGGTTTAACTTTATTTGAGATGTGAAGAAATATGACTTTTTTAAATTTTAGACTTTGAGTTTTTAACACTTTAAATTTACAATTTTAGGCAAAAATCTGAGGTCTTTAAAAATATTTGAAGTGTTACCTTAACGTTGGTGCATCAACGGTTTCGATTTCGTCTTCATCGTCCGTCTCTCGTCCTATCAGAAATAGCGGAATAAAATGACAATCATTACTGTATATATTAAACTCTTTTGGATAGCTGGCTTTCGTATGTTTTTAGATTTAACGAAATTTAAGTATATTACAAATAATTTCAAAAAACACGTTTTGATGTAATGAAGGTTAGGTACAACGCGCGAGTCTGACAACTCGAGATAATGGCTGTGGCAATAACAGCAAATCTCATTTCTAATCAACGGCTTCATATACAACTAAAGATAAAGAATGTTCAAATTAGAATGAAGTCTGTTCTTAACCCCCAAAATGAGATTGAAATATAAACGGCTCTCAGCTAACTCAGCTTTCTCTCCTTCCGAAGTCGGTAAATAACAGCGAGCATCCACTGAGAGCCCGATGGATTAGTATCATCTCAACTGGATATAAGTAATGGCTCCAAAGTGCAACTGGGCTTGCAAAAGGATTTAGCTTTACATTACTTAGAATAGCTAACAATATCGCTGGAAAGAGGTGACGACAACAAATTGTTCCAAAATTAGTGAACACCCTCAAATTCAAAGGAATTTACACTGGCACAAAGTAAATAAATTAATACTTACGTTCGACCGTAAGTTTGCCCGAACAAGCGGCTTCGCCAGCAAGATTCGTGGAGACACATCGATATGTTCCTGCGTCATCTTCTGTTACTTTAGTAATTGTAAGAATGCACATGTCTTCACTTTCCTCAATCACGTACTTCCGGCTAGCCACCAAAGGTTCCGTACCATGATACCATTTAACTTCCGGTTTGGGAAAACCACTGACTCTACAGTCGAGTTTAGCAGAGGTTCCTTCTTCAGCTTCCACATCCCTCATCAAAACTGTAAACTTGGGACTAATCCCCTCAGCTTCAGGCTCCATTTCCGCTAAGGGGATACAAAAATGCGTAAATACTAATTGATACTGAAGTCAAAAACAATTAATTTATTTTATTTATTATAACATGTCCAAAATATGACACATTCAAGTACTGATATTTGGGACACAATTAAAGAGTAATATAGAATACAGTTAAGGCTATCCTGAGTTGATCGTCTATCTTTAACTTCCACAATGACCTGTTACAACGCTATTCTATGTTCATTTAATTTCAACTTCCCCCCCCCCCCCCCCCCCCCCCACCCCACCGAAATAATCATCTTTCCAGCGACAGCCCTCAACTCCACAATGAGCCCACCTTTTTCCAAACCCGACTCTATTTCGTTCTAAAACAGCGAAATAAGCTTATTTCCAGCTTGTGTGCGCAAC
>JAOBAY020041216.1:0-13904 GCA_025331085.2 Zoanthus sociatus
GCTTACTGACATGAAATTATATCATCAAAAAACCACCAAATTAAGAAAATAGATTTCATGTGTACTCCCGCCTTAAGCATGCAACTTTTTCATTTCTTAGTTAACGGCAATGGTCATTGTCGCAAGTTAGAATTGAAAACAAAGTAGTATACACACCTTGTTCCCTATAAGAACAACTTTAAAAGAGCAATGAGGCTCAGATTGGCCGAAAATTAAGAACAATTTAAAAACAAGCTCAGGTTGAGGCTGAAAACAAGTGAAAATGTTTCTAGTTGAAACTTTACTGATCAGTAAAGTACACAGCACTGCGAAGTAAAAACATAGAACGGCACCGTTTCACATTTAGTATATCTACTATTGTCCCAAATGATACACGTATTTATGTAATACTGAAAGTTCCTCAGACGATCAACACTGTTTTTCAATGCCTTGTCTTTTTGTTTCGAAATTTTTCATTATTTTAAACCGCGCATTGAAATAAGAACAAATTAAGAACAAATTGAGGCTGAAATAGCCAAAAATTATAAGAACAAGGAGCCTCGGCAAAATTTACTGGTTCATATCAAAATAGTGTGTATTTTAAATTTGGCAATTTGTATTGGTTAAATTTTTGAACGTATTTATCTATTTTCAATATCAATTTGTTTATTCCTCCTACTGTAAAGCCTATCATTTGTGATATAATTGTTTCGTGCTTCGCTTCTAGGAGTTTGCCAATCGAGCAATACTACGACCTTACCCTATTGAAACGGAGTCACGTCAGAAGGAACGACCAGTTGTAAGTGGTGTGGAATTGTTTTAGAATGTTTATAATTAAAAGAAGATTAAGTATAAAGTACAGGTCCTATATTTTGCTTGTGTTATGGTTTTCAGTTTTCTATTAATAGTATACACACAACTGGTGTTTGTTTCCATGAATCTCAAATACGTAAAGATTTATTTAATTTCGTTTTCTATTTATTAGATGATGCTGCTGCTATAACAACAGTTGTTCACCTATTTTTATATTTCAACTCTAAAACCAAATATCAAATAGGTGTTGGCTTTATAGGCCGGCCGTTATAAAACTGGAATTTCTCTAAATCTTTTTAAGTGGAAGCATTTTATGTCTTATGCAATAAAAAATGTGTATTTGTTTTAAATCCACTTAAAAAATATCGGGGTTTATCTTTAAATTTTTTTCATAATTCCGGGAGGGAGAGCGTTTTTTACGAGTTTAATACTTTTGTGGACAAGTGAGTCAGTTTGGGAGTGAATCTACACTAAACTACTAAACTAAGTAATACAATCGTGCAGTTTTGAAACAATTCATTGAATTCACGCGTGTAATCGGTTAATAGCTTGCAACAGGGGAATAAATGCTCTATTTTTTCGTCATGTATTTTTTTAATTAAGAAATAAGAAAAGTCAATGCGCTGGCAAAAATTAGTGCTTGCGCTGATGATAAATCGGGATATTTTATCAAGTAGCTTTAGCATGACATTTGTTTTGAAATAAACAAAGTATTGACTTAGAAGTGTCTTGCTTCTTTGTTATCGAGACCTAAAATCATTTGAATTTGCAATAAAAGAACTTTTCTCTGTTGGGCTAAGTCAACTTCGGCTCCCAATGCTTTTTTGGAGGAATTGGATGGGCAAAGGAAAAAGCCCTGACTAGAAAAGAGTTGTGAACTAACTCTCCGCTAAACTACGGATGATTTTTTTAAAATATAAAAAGTGTGATGTCATTGAAAGGCCGATAATTTCAAACCGGTAGGAAAGTTAGTTAATCGTCCCCCAAACCCTCGGGAGCAGGTACGTTAAAATTGCCCTGGCAAGTAACTGATCAGTTAAACATCAAATAAAAGCTTACGTTTATACTATCATAGTGAACCGAATGGAAGACATTCGAAGGGAACAAAAAAACTTCATTACCATCGGAAAATGAAGCCTTTCTAATTCCTCAGTTTCACTGTTTTTCAGGGTTAATATTTCTAACCATCAGTATAGAACATTGGTTGTTGTTAAGGGATACAGAAATATTATTTTATTCAAAACACACTTTATGTACAGTGATTTGAGTGTTTTCATTTGAATAAGCGATGTCGTGCAAAATACCGTAATATAGGCCACTCCTAAAATGTTTGACTTGAATGCTCTGTTCATTAAGAAGAGTGTTTGTATCATTACACCTTTGACTATCAAAATCTTATATTCAATCTTGCTAGAGCTGAAAGAGGCCATAATGATGTTTGATTTGTGCTACTAAAACGCGCCTCATTGTCTGTGGTACTATAATAAAATCAATATCATCACGTAAAAATAAAACAGCGACACATAGGCGTTGCCTAGCAAAACTTTAACTTTGTACTTAGCCTTTATGCTTCTATGCCTGGTAACTTGGAGTTGAGCCCGATAGGGCTTTTGGTACCAAAATAGTTGACATAGTCCCTTTGAAGCTTATCAAGGGTGTCCATGTCAGTGAGAAACCCATCCAGGTTGTTGATCTGGTGTGGCGCGGCCTCTCTGACCCCATAATCCAACGCGAGAACTATCACGTTCGGTTCGTAATCAAAAACTTGCCCATTCTGGTCTGCAAGTTTTACAGGCTCGGCTGGCCATATCTCTTTTTTCTGAAGAAACATTTCGAACAATGATGGTTCGTCGTTGTCGTTCTGGTGGTCTTTGATGTGCGTCCCTAAGTTCTTCTTGGTTGTTTGACCAATGAACAACTGAGATTTCTCTTGGTGGGGTAAGGAACTGCACATAACCTCATACAGGTACACAACCGCCTTACAGGCCAGCGGATTGTGGAGGTATTGCTTGACACTTTGTTGGAGGCGGCGTTCATCTGGGCCCTTGCTTCTAAGCATTTTCAGACGGTTGAGTACTTCTTGCCAGTAAGTGTAGTTAGCGCATGCTATTTTAATGGCTGCTCTCAGTCGGCCTTTAGGGTCTCGCATTAAAAGGCGTTTGGATGCCCTTTCACTCAACTTGAATCTGGCGGTGATCATCATTTCTCCGGCAGAGTCTTCGCTCATTGCATATACTGGAAGCTCTTGACCAAAAACTCCGAGGTCTTGTCCATCATTCTCCTGCACTAGCTGCCTGACGTCAATAAATATAAGATTTTCAGTTCGGAACTTTGGTTCCAGGTAGATTCTTTCCAGCGGTGTACGCAATTTTCTTTTGTTTGGAGAATATGTCTGGTCTTTCTTGAGGAAATCTTTGGACACTTGAACTATGTGAACAGCTGGCAAAGGCAGACAGTGGTTTTCTCTGAACTCAACCATCTGTTTCTGCTTTGAGTAGATCCTTGAGTCCAACTCTTCCGCCAGGTTGAATATCTGGGTAATCTTTTCCTCCTTTTTCTTTGTTTTTGCTTTTATTTTCATGATGTCAGTCCGGCGACGCAGTTTCATTGTAGTTCGCCTGATATCGCGGAGAAATTCGAACCACTTCTCGTCTAAATTTGTTGGTGTTGTCTCTATTGTTCTTCCTCGAAGAAATTCGGGTTCAAAGAGCGGAACTTTCATCTCAATGCTGTTACTATCTTGAGTAGCACCTTCTGCCATGATCAGTAACTGAAAATATAGGGAAAATATTTTACCATCTTCTTACATAAAGATAAACCCTTTCTTCTAAAACAAGTTTGTTACTTGGCATTATGTTAAAATTAAACTTAAGAAATATACTTACTTCTGTACAACTTTGTAAGTGCAAAAAAAACGAGAGTGGCAAAGCACTTTCAATTTCTCGCGACTTAACTAAACTTTGTAATAACTACCTGAGAAATACGTCCATTTAAACAAAGTGCTCAAGTGACGTCAGTTCCTCTAGTTTAATTGGCTTGTGATAATTGCTGGAGTTAGAATCCCGACTTGTATTACAAATTTCCATTACGTAAACAGAAATGTGATAATTGGACGGTCGTAATGTTTACAAACAACCCCATTTAAATTTAATCGTTTCTTAGATACTTGTGTAATAAACGGGTACATGTACATGAAAAGTTTTCATTATTTTTTCCACTAAGGATATTGAAAAGTGATAATTCTTGTGCTGATTGTTGATTTCTACAGACTCTAATGATTAAAATGTTCTACATTTTTCTTCAAATAAATTAATATGTGATAATTGTTCAAACTGAAATATCAAAGTTGTTTGGAATATAGACGATTCGCTTACTTTTTCCAAGCAATTTGGAACGTTAAAATTTCAAGAATTTGGCGGAAGACGCCAACGCTTTCCTTGCTCTTTATTTGAGGGTGAAGCAAATGTAACACTTTCCGAATTGCTTTAGAATTCTAATTTATGAGTTCATGTTTACATAACAAATAAAAGTTACGTTATAGGCAGAAAAGTTAAGTTATAGGACATTTTAAGGTTCATCACATATTAAACATATTCCTTTTGGAAAAGTTCGGCATATTTTGATGAAAATTGTAAAACGTTTTAAATAATTGCCGGTTTTTAAAATACACGATTGTCTGCTGGAGAAAGTATTAATCAAATTATAAGACCATCTCTTAATAAACAAGTTAAAATACAAGAATTTATTTAAACTAATCTATATCGAAGAATTTCGCTACGTGAAAGACTAAAACAATCGGAAAAAAACTTTATCGATGTTTCAAAAAAAACCTGAAAATGTTTTCTCTGGTTTTATGAACATTATTTAAATGTAAAACAAAAATTTATTTGAATCGCGACAAATTTGTCAAGAATATTCATAGTTACAAATTCTTTAAGCAATAAAATACTATTGAAAACTTTTCAAACCAGAATTTAGCTTGTCATTAAAAAGAAAAAAAATTTTTTTTTTATACTCACTAACTTGTTACAGAATGGCGGCCAAGGTACAGGATCTTATTTTTCGCCTTGCGTTTCGCAACTGGAGTAAATGTGCTTCGGGAGAACTGAGACACAACTAAACTCTCGTGAGAATTAAACAGACGTTGAAACGATTTTGGCATCATAAATATCCATGGAGACGTGTCGCTGAATGGATAGATTTTACAAACTTTAAATTAGCCCATGTTATGATCAAATCTCTGAAGAAGTTAATGATACAGTTGCATTTGTCTAAAGTCGAAAATCGCAAATCTTAACAAATTTATAGACAAAACAATACTCAAAAATGCATGTCAAGCAAAAGACAGCAAGTTTTACCTCAGAAAATTAAAAGAAGAATTATTTTCTTAGTAAATGCTGAGCTCTCATTGCATATGGAGTGAGTTTGCCGGTTCACAACACACATGCATTAGTCTCAAACCTTCTAGAACTTGCGACAAAACCTAAACGATTACCGATTTTAACGCGATTTTTACTATATGAACAATAATACTAAAATATTAACTCTTTTTTTTTCATTTTTTAGGCTTCCAAATCCCGAACAATCAGAAATGGGGTGAGTACATTTTCCCACTGCATTTCAGGATACGCATTTTCATATATTAGGATTGAATTTTTTTCCTCTAGCTTCGCGATTCGTAAAATGTTGACATTTTGAGGCTTAATAATTCTTGTAAAGAATTCTTAAATAAAAGTTTCAAAATAGGCCCTCATTTTGAGGGGTGAATATGTTTTCCAGTTGAAGATCAAAAGATAGATAGTCTAGTATTTCTACCTTCTTTTGATCAATTAAAACATGTACATTTAAGTTTACATCTTAATAATTTGTGAAAAAAACAATTTTTTAGCTGATTCAGCAAGATCTTTTGATAGAATGTTTTTATCTCGTGAACAAGTCTTTGATGCTCTCATATGAACTTCTTACTGGCAACTGAAAGAGCTTAAAAAGAAAACCAAAATATGCAATACTAACTGTTAGAAACAAGCAACACGCTTAAAAGTTATATAAACAATGTTTTATAAAGGATTATTGATAAAGTACTCCAGTTAAATAATCTCTTAGGGTGGTAAATTAAAAGAGTTTTATGTAACTTTATTGACATAGGAATAACGTTGCTTTAAAATGAGGCATTTTGTCCATTTGCAAATCTATAAGTAGATTTTCCTAAAATGAATTTATCTTTGATATTGTACACAAGTATATTTCAACTTTTGACACCTTAACGCCTACACTATCTTGGTAAAACCTTGATGAGAGAGGAAGTTTTAACTTTCGATATTTTGGCTCCTTCCGTTTTACTTGTTTATTTTTCCTCATCTTGGACATAACAACTTTCTCTTGGAAACATTACTTCAAATTTTCAACTTAAAACATTTTAAACGGTTAAATAATACGACTTGCAATACTTGGTAAATTCCGAGAATGTGCGTGTCGCGGTCGGTCAAGAAAAAAAGGAATTTAGTCTATATTTGCGTTGTCATGACAACTACTAGTTACTATGGTAACTTCAGGTCTTCAAAAACATGTAGTGCAGGGCTTGCTGTTTTTGTTATTTTTTCAACCGATCTTTCTTCGTTACTGGGAAACTGAAACCTTTTTTTGTTGTTGTGAAAAGCCTGAATGCATTTCGTCTCACTATAAGAATTCAAAAAGGATTTAACTCACAAGGTTTATTTTGGCTGATTTGGTCAGCTCCAGGCTAGAACCATAATTACAGAGAACTATACTCAAATATTACACTCTCAATCTTTTGCAATGCGAGGAAACTTATATCTTTTTACTTATTTTAGCTCTTAACACTGATTTTCAGCAGGGAATTCAAACTCAACCTGTTACAAGAAAATGATTTTATCTTTATTTAGAAACCATTTTATCAGGTTGTGATCTATTTTTAACTTGAATAAGTTTGATTCTTTAAGTAATTTCTCATATATTCTCTCTGTTGAAGCAAACAAAATGACGCGTGACATTTGCTAATTT
The DNA here is from genome assembly GCA_025331085.2 of Zoanthus sociatus. Classification (NCBI taxonomy): domain Eukaryota; kingdom Metazoa; phylum Cnidaria; class Anthozoa; order Zoantharia; family Zoanthidae; genus Zoanthus; species Zoanthus sociatus. The sequence continues at coordinate 6,814 of JAOBAY020041216.1, forward strand.
GTATCTAAATAAATCTTCCCAGGCGCGTAGTATCTCTACAATTTACTTTAACTCTCTGAAATTTTGCCTGTTTGTCTTTCTTATCATGATCTTTTCAAAAAAGCAAAAACATTTTTTGCTTCATAGGCACTTTAACGGGCGTAACTGTCGGATAAGAAAAATTGACTGCGTCTCTGGTTTTCGCTGATCTGCACTTGAATTCTCCCAAACGTTCGCCTCCCTTTTTACCATGCTAAGACGGCACGGAGAACTTGTTTTATTCACTTTATGAAACTGTAAATTCTCCCAAACGTTCGCCTCCCTGTTCACCAGGATAAGACGGCACGGAGAACATGTTTTATTCACTTTATGAAACTGTAAATTCTCCCAACTTGGAGACCACCAATCACATTGTAGCGCTATGAAGGCGCACTCAGTGTTGACCAATTAAAATGCACGTACTATCAAAATTATTTTATAAAGTACTATACTTCAAACTGGAACTCAGATTCTTTCGTTTCCGTGCCATGTAAAATATTGATTTGTCTATTTTGTTGACTTCGTTCAACAGAAATTTTTTAGTAGTTCTGTAATTTGACTATATTAGTGCGAAAGAAAAGAAAATGAAAGACAAACTTGAGTACAGACTAGCATTTAACATGAAGCCACTATATTGAGCAATATGTTCATGTTGGTAAACTATTAAAAATAGTGAGCCATATCCCACAGGCGTTGCTCGTTTATAATTATTTATGTTCTTTTTGGGAACAACCCGGGCATGTTTGCTAGCTATGTCATACTGATAAGGCCTAAAAAGGCCGAAACAGCTGTTCAGTGGCTGCTAGCATTTAGGCTCACTGTTTATACTCCAGTGCTTTTAAGGGGGAACGTCCGCTACCAATGTAGCCATCGTGCCCATTGGGCGTGCCCTCAAGCGCGTAGCTAGGATTTTTTCAGAGGTACGCTCAAATTGACAAGATTACCAAGTAGTATTTGGCAAACTACTAATCGTTTCGAAATTTGCCTGTTCCACTGGATATTTTTATCACATGCTCTTAGTGAAATAGAACAACCCTTAGTAAGAATTTAATGACCTGTATCTTTGTTGTGCTTAATGGAAATTTACAAAGGTTCTTCACGGACGCGCTAGCAACTATATTAGTGTGTAAGAAAAGAAAATGAAAGACAAACTTGAGTATAGACTAGCGTCTAACTTTGGCGCCAAATCCAGCGGACAGCTTGCCTACTTATTTAAAATAAGGATAACAACACTCGGACATGGAACTCGGCGCTTCTATACCTATTTGTTAAAGATTTTCCTGCTTCGAATCACATTTTACGTGCGTATTTGCGTACAGGTAGCTACTCGCCTGCTACTAGCACGTTTGTGCAATCTATACTTGAGTTCCTCTAAATGAAAGACGGATCGTTGTTGTCACATTAAATTTCTTCATATAACCATCAACATATTTAAATAGTGATTTTACAGTTTTTATAGTTTGAGCCATAGTTAAACTCAAGACAAAACAAAATAAATATTAGAATATTTTCATGCGGCATGAAGTTTTAACGATTTTATAAGTAAATATATAGTTGTTTGTATAATCAGTGCTTACTTTGGGCGTTAAAAATAACACCTTATGCTTTACTATATTATATAAAAATTCGTTGCTGCAGACCTAAGCCACAACAGAAGAGACTAATTGGTCTTCTTTGTTTGAATTATGCAGCTTGCATTACAACCAACCAGTAAAGCTCACTAAAATAGTACGTGTAATTTAATTGGTCAACAAACCACTAACAAAATGCACTATAAATAGTACGTGTAATTTGATTGGTCAACAAAAATGTTTTTATAGCGCTATGACGCACGAAAATATCCCCCAAAGGGGAAATGAATAGTGATAGATATAATTTTATACTCAGACGCGAAGCTAGTATTTAGTATTGTATATCTAGCGCTAGTCACCGACCCTGAGGGGGATAGCTGTTTTAGTATTTACCAAAAAATCAGAGCGCGCGAAAATGGATATCAGTTGCTTCGTAAATACTAAAACCGGTTGTCTTCAAGTTGTACGTACGAATTCAACCGTCGGAAAATAGTTTTATTAAAGAAGTAAAAAATGTTCTCCTTGACGTCATAGCTGGCTGAAGAGCCCAGCAAAGTTTGCAAGAATTCTTGAGCAGATGAAATGATGCGTCTCGGGCTTTCATTGATTTGATGTGCTCTCGAATTCTCCCAAACGTTCGTCTCAGTCTTCACCAGGCCGTAAGAAAGCACAGAGAAAATGTTTTAATTCTTTAGTAATGGACAAAACGAATGAAGGAGAACTAATTTGTCTTTGAAATTGTGGGTCACGGATAATGGGTCATGCATGGGTTTGATTAAAGAAAAGGGGATCATGGCTTAATAGGTTTAATTACACCGACAGAAAACTACAGATTCGGCTTCCCTTTCCATCTGAGCATCCGTACCACTCCCACATGGCCAAGCTTGCTCTGTTTCCTTCCTTTGATACACCTGATGACGTCAGAAAAGGGATACTAGCATGTCAGTCTCAGGCCACACTTCCAGAGACTGCGCCCGCCTCGGCACCAGACCCAACCGTAATGGCTAAAACAAAAGGGAACTTCGCGAGATGGGAAATCGTCAAACCTCAAAATGCTTCGGAAAGAAAACCTCTAAGCTGGCCAGGACATCTTTACTATCAGGTATAAAGTATGTTTTGTAATAATCTACTTAAAAGCCAGATGGTAAGACATTTATAATAAAAATAAAAAAGGGAATGATAATGGTTAGTAATAACTTAAACATTTTCCTTTCTTTTGCATATTTGAAGCTATCAATATCATCATCATCATCATCACCATCGTCATCATAATCATCGTCCTCATGATCATCGTCATCATCATCGTCATCGTCATCATCATCGTCATTGTCATCATCATCGTCATCATCATCGTCATCATCGTCATTGTCATCATTGTCATCGCCATTGTCATCGTCATCCTCATCATCATCATCGTCATTGTCATCGTCATCGTCATCGTCATCGTCGTCATTGTCATCGTCATCATCATCGTTGTCATCTTTATCATTACATATATTATCATTGGAATTTTCATTATTGTTCTTAATTTTCCTTACTTGTTTAATCAAGGGTCTCGTACCCTTATCATGTGATAATAGTTAACTGTCGAACATCAAATTGCGAATTGTGTTTATTCTTGTTCTTTTTTCCTAGCTCGTAAAAGGGCCTGAGTTCAAGCGTCAAGACTTCTATCCAACACCACCCACCTCAGTTTTACCAAATGTTCCCCATCGACCGCAGGACATGACATTGTCTCCTAGAACAGCCAATTCCCTGAACAATCTGCAGCAGTCTTACTCACGAACGTTTTATCAAGATCAATATACTGGTAACGGGCCTCTGAACGTACTGAAGCTGGACAACTATGATGACTGGTTTATTGGAAAGGGAAACCAGTTGGTAAGTTGGTTACCATGGTAGCACAATAATCCTGGGAGTACTGTCTATATTGATATAATAGGGATGCTCGTATATTCAGGGGTCAAAATCGGCAGTTCATTATTTTCTAAGGGGTATTTAGAGAGAAATCAAAGTTATTTTAACAATTTTGTAGGCAGAAAATTTGAACGCTTTAGATTTTTTGGGATATTTTTTTACGTCTTAACAAGCATCCCTACCCTTTTTACCCTAAAGTACTCCTCCCCCGGAATATGATCTTTACAGTGATAATGATAATGATATCCTTGTGAATCGCTCGGCCCAAATGTCTCGTTTTCATGTACTCTCATCGAGAGACTGCTGAAGAGCGGAATCAACTTTGATATCTTCTAAGCACTTGAATTATTTGAGGAAAAAAAATAGAATATAGTTAGAATAGTTCTGCAATGTGTTCCTCAAATTTTCTTTTGGGGATGTAATTTTTGAAAGAGTTGGCTTTTACGATCGTGAGATTTTTAACTGGGAAATCTCCATATCACGTTTTGTATCTACCAGCTAGTACCTTTAAAAGTTTTTTTCAAAAACTATTATTCGATAATTTTCAATGTTTTTATTATTTTGACCTTTAGCCATGATTTCACTTTTAAAGAATGTTTAATTTTTAGTAACGATTATACCGTTAGGTATAGATTTATGAAAATATATTTTTTTTCAATAGAACTGAACAGTCTTTGTTTTTCAACAGCAAGAACATTTTTGTAACAAATTTATGCCACCGCGCCCCTTAGAAGGTCGCCACACAAGCATAAGAAACCAAAAGAAAAGGCCAGTTCTTGATGATAAAGAGAAACAAGAAGAAGAAAGTGGAGAAAATGAAGATGATGAAATTGAAAACGTGCTGAAAAAAATGCCTTGGCATAGCTTCGCACACACAAGCTTTCATCCCTCGGTTGAAAAACTGGACGATGGTGTACTGAAAAGTTACGGACCAAAAGCATTAGCTTCCGATTTTGAAAATTTAAAGATAGGAAAAAGGGGAAATCTTGTGCCGCTATGCAATAGCGATCAAAGTAAAAACACGATAAACGACAAACCCACTACTTTCCCCACAGCTACCATTCTTTCTAGGAGCCTAGCGCGACCCAAGACTGCGCCACAAAGATCAGTTTCTCCTATTGTTTACAATATGCCAAGCCAACTCCATGAACCAACTATGACTGGATCAACGAATAACGATTTATATCCAAAGTGGTTTCGTCCGGGAAACCAGTACGAACGGCCGGTCAGCCGACCGAGTACCTTTTACATGAATTTACAGAATAGCTGGAGCAAAACCGAGACGCGACGGAGATTTCACGAACAGTTTCCGGAAAATGCCCCTGATATTCGTCATAAACCCGACCTTCGAATTACAACCAATGAAAGGCGACACGTAATTCCTGAAACCGGCATGCATGGTTACCATCTCCACTAAAGCGTGTTACCCTGTTGAATGAAATTCATTTTGAACGTAAATTATTGAGGGAAGTTTTAAGCGAGATTCTCATTCTCTCTGGATAAACCATGGTGTAGAATATTGGAAAACAAACTTAACTTGAACTAAAATAACGATTTCGGGTCTTTACGGTTACCAACTCTACTAAAGCGTGTTACTCTGTTGAATAAAATATATTATGAACATAAATTATAGAGGGAAGTTTTAACCGACATTCTCACTCTCTCTGGATAAACCATGGTGTAGAATATTGGAAAAGCAACTTAACCTGAACTAAAATAACTATTTTTGGTTTATACAAGAATGATTACAAAATTTTGAACTTGGTTCTTTTCAAAACGTGATTTTTTAAGATTGGTATGCGTTAACTAACGCATGTTTAAGAGGAAACCGTGCGGTAGGCAGCTGTTTTATTATAAAACAGTTTTCAAAGAGTTATTAGTGGCATATTTTTGCTGTTTTGAGTTGTGTTGTAAATATATTTAATAAAAAACACGTCAAACGATTGAATCATTAAAAAGTAAAAAAGTGAGTGAAAAGGCCATCTATTTATTGTCATGCTGATTAGCCAATTAGAACTCTGGTTCACAATGATCTGGCTTTTCTTTAGAAGGAAAAAAAGCTAGAAACAATAAAATACTTTTCGATTACCGCACGCGCAGGATCTGGGTTCAAACTAGAAGCACAATCAAATGGCTTCTTGAGAGCCATCTCATCCGTCTATTACTGAAGTCATTTACTATTTTCAATTAAAATGTAAAATCGAGGTTCCATTTTTTATTTGAAATTATTAAATTGTTACAACTTTCAATTTTTTTTATGCCTGTACAAGAGGAAGAAATTTCAAGGATACACGATGTTTCCTAGTTCGGAAAGTGAATCTTATTTTGTTTCTATTAGTTTAAATTAAGAATGGATAGCCTATCATCTTAGAATAATAATAAAAACACACAACAATAACACGTATATCGATTTCTATTGGCGTTGTTCACCTTTAGTGCACATTACATTTCCTAGATGCTATTTTATTCGCGTGTAATTGAGCACCGATTCACACCCGAATGATCTTCGATTTTCCGATTATCACTCACCCTATTAGTCACTCTATCAGTAACTCTATCACTCAACTGGAAAACCCTGTCACCGTCGATAATTTTTTTCCTACGCATCCGCCGTTCTTTAAAAATAAATGCGCGGTTTAATGGAGAACAATAATGGCAGGATCGTGGCAGGATATTCAGCCGTTACTCTGACAAAAATCATGAATCGTTGGAAGCCAACACTGGTTCCTTACCTTGATTTTGTTCGAGTTTCAGTTTGCCGGATTAACTTTCTGGTAGCATTAGACTTAGAAAATAATCTGCGATTATAATTCGTTTTCATAGCCACACATTAAACCTGACAACTGTAGAGCAATGGAAAGCCTGAGAGATATCCGCCATGTTTGATTGCTGCATTTTCTGAGAGTGCTCGCCCTAGTCCTAAAAGCCGTGCTAAACTCCTGACGGAGAGTAACATTTTCCTGCATTTCGTGCACGGATAAGATTAAACGAAGCGGAGATGGATGTAAACAAAATTATTATTGGTCTTTTAGATTTTGTAAATATGAATCGCAGAGCTTAATAGAAAAAGTCAATAGATGCAAATGAAATTTCATTTAAAATGCAGGGCTCGTACAAAAGATTTATTTTATAAGATGAGACAACAAGAAAATATATGAAAACTTCTGACTCTGATTAGGAAGACACTACTTGTAATGACAGTACCCTTGGACTTTACTTAAATATGTAAAACAAAAAAGACTAAAAAAAAAAAGACTTTTAATGACTTTCGATGACTCGCGGGAGCCCTAAGGAGTGAGATGTTAAACCTGTTAAGGTATACGCGGGGATGCAAATGTTAATAGCATGGTTTTTTTGTAGTTTGCGCGTAGTGCAGCAATCAATTTTAGAAGCCTTAACTTAAACAGAGGCAATATTACGATCAATAATAGACCTTTTTCATAAATGGCGACTATACTTAATATTCTTTTGTCTGAATTCAAATTGGCCTCACTCGCCTCGTTTGGGATAACATATTCTTTTGAATTTCCAACTCAAAGACGAGGCTAGCAAGGCTTATTTGAATAAATACAAAAGAATTTAAAA
>JAOBAY020041295.1:0-13902 GCA_025331085.2 Zoanthus sociatus
GTTTGTATGTGTTTTCATTGCGTTTTCAATATGTATAAATTATAACTAAATGTTTACCACAGTATTGATTATAAAAAATATTATTTTAATAATTACAAAATTATTAGTATAACGCTAATGAAAGAAATAAAAATGAGCTATTGAAAGTTAACTTTGACGTTTTATATACAGGCAGTGATGAAATACAATGATGTTGTGGTTTAAATTTGCTCTTTAGACTGAAATTTTCAAACCAGTTTTATAATTTAAAACTAGTTGAAAATGTTCAAGCCACTTTAAATTTTTCAAGCTGGTTTAATTTTTGTATATCGGGTTTTTATGAGCAGTCTTAATTTCAATTTGGGAGTGTAGAAGAAAAACTGGCAAATTCCTTCCTCATATATTCCACCCACTACCCCACTCACCTACCCACCCTCTATCCCACTCAGCCACCCACCACTACTTAATACTTACTTCTCCTTTTTTTTTCTATTTTTTCTACTATTTTTTTTTCTCCTTTTATTTTCTTCCTGTTCTTACCATCTTATATTTAAACACTTTTTTTTTCTTTTCTTTTTAATTTGGGAAACACATAGAATTGAAAGACTGACTTTTGCATTTGTTTGGATCTGTATTCCCATTTCATCTCCTTTTTGACCATGCTATCACTAGTTAGTGGTCTGAGACGGATATGAGAAGAATAAACTGGTTTGAAAAAAGCAAACTGGTCCAATGTATGGAGAAAAAATCAAACCAGTTTGGTCTGAAATTTGATACCTCACACTACACGAAAGTAGATATAAAGTAAGGTAAAATTTAAATCAGTGTAAACCTAACTGCGCTTGATGGATCAGCTTATTAAAAAACTTAACTTAAGTTTCTTAGGCCCGACCAATTCAATTTTTCGAAGCACGGACCCGACCGACCCTGTTTCTGGAGAAATGAAAATAAAATAAAAATGAACGGTGTTTTCAAGAAACATCAATTTAAACGTTTTAAGTTTTAGTTTTAAAATTTTCCTAGCAAAGTCCAAAACGCGAGAGCTTCTTTAACTATTTCTAAATGCGAAGAATACATAACTTACGTTCCTTGGCAAACAATTTCAAGGACAATTTCCGGCTCACTGTTTTTACTTTAAATGAAGTTTTTAATCACTGTTAACACAAACGTTCACGACCTAAAAAACTTTGCTTCCAGAATGATTGCCACTTTTCAATTTCAAACCATCGATTGAATTTTGACACGCAATTCTATTCTGTTGTTGTAGAACCACTTTTTTTTTTGGCATTTTTTTCCCGACCGACCGACCCTGAAAATTAAAAAAAAAAATCCGTGCTTCGAAAAATTATATTGGTCTGGCCTACGTACTTACTAGAATGATTCACAAAACTCTTTCATAGGTTTTAAATAAAATTTAATTACCTATCCTTGTGTCTTAGTCCGATAACCTTTCAATTAAGGTAAATCACTCACTATGGAATGCGGACTTAAAAACATTTATTGCTTGCATTTTTAACGAGAAAGAAATTGTTGTCAACAGGAAATGCTATAAAAGCTATTTTGCATTACAACATCAAAAAATCACGGAAATTTTGCAATTTGTTTTATTTTCTAGATCTTTAATATTCTACAAAAAAGTAAGCATTAATTCGCAATGTATTTGAGTTTCACTGCCTTCAGTGTTTGATATGCACCAAAGGTGCAATTGACTGTGAAATCAATTTGACATGTACATATAATGTGCTATAATCATATAAAATAACTTGTTCCAGTTGGAATTAAAAACATTTTATACAGTATTACAACACAATTAAAGATATTTTGTAATGATACAAATAAGCATTCAGTGATCATTGTATTTATTGCTTTGATAATAAAATGTTAAATACTCATGAGTCAAAGTTTTTCAGATAGGTTAGTTGCATGCATAATCATTGGCCCATAATATAAATTTTCCCGAATCTCTTTTTTCTAAACAAATAGAGAAATACAACATCAAATCTGTTAGCCGGATTACAAAAACTGGCTGCGACTTTGTCAGAGAGGAAAATGTTACCAAAATGTTCTTTTGCTTCAGCTCGTTTACACGGCTATTAAAACTTTTAAAAGTTCCGGTTGTTATATTACAACATCACAGTTTTGTAGTGCGTGAATCCAAATCCAAATACATATAAACTTTTTAGGGTTCAGCCGTCACCGCAGATATCAGATATATATTATCTGAATTTCTATAGCTAGTTACAAAGTTAGCAGGGTGTCAGAAATGAAGATACAATATATATTCTACATTTCACTTTTTTCTAAGAAACATGTTATACTATTTTCTCGAATAAATTAAGTTGTTTTCATAACTTTACATAAACAAATTGGTTCTTCTAGTTTTATGCAGTAAGCGAACATTTACTTCTTACCCATTTCTTTCATTTGCCACGTGAAGTTTGCGGACGTCATATTGATTAAATTTTGAGGGCAACTTGGTCCGTATTTCGTCGCTTCTTTGACCCCACTCCATGGTTTGATCGGTTTAGGTTCAGCAAATCGTAGTTCACCTACAGGCGCCTCTGCATACGGTATACCGAGGAATTGATTGACTGATTTACCAGCTGAAATTTCAATTCTATTGCCACGAATTGTTCCACTTTTACATGTAACTATTGGACCTTGAGCTGTATCTCCCGTGGAGCTTTCTGCACGGACGATTGGGTTAAAAATTAGAGTGAGAGCAAAGGCAAGCACTGAAACTGACCTGAACGATGCCATTTTAAGTGTGAAAGCGAAGGTCCCTCAAGGCAAACCATTTTAAAAATATGTAGCGATTTATTGTCACAACCTCGTACCCAGGCTCAATTCACTGACGTGCATGTGATGACGTCAAAAATGAATTCTTTTGAATGCAAAGGACCACATGACGCACAGAGATAAACTGTGAAAATTAGATGTTAGATCTCTTATTTTAGAGATGCAAGTAGTAGACGTACCTCTCGGTGTAAATAAACAAAATCTGATTGCATGGCTATTGCAACAACATCATTTAAGGCAAATGTAATGGCAATATTTCGAGTAGACGTGCTAGTCTTTGTCAAGCCAAAGCTGGAATGAGTCAAATTATAACGGTTCTTAACATTTAAATTATAAGCGTGTAAACAAGAAGTTAATATATAACTAAGCCATATTAATTTCAATATCCGGTGAAAAGGACCAAAAATTGATATAAGACAACATTTAACATATCTCACCTTCTGTCCTGCGCGTCAAGCGGACGACTTTTACTTAAGACACCTCTTCAACGATGCTACGATCTGATACAACGATTTCGGAGAATAGCGCTTTTTATCTGGCTTCGCTACTCCTTGACCAAACTTTGCAAGCCAGTAATTCAAGCTATGGACGTCCATTTCAACCAAAGCTAAATCTAAGCTAAGTCCTTTAAGAGCTTAGTGGCCCATGGAGCCGGCGCTTATCTCTGGTCTGTAGTGTTAAGCGGATGAGAGTCTTTGACTCCCCCTGGACGGGACACTAATCCAGTGGCGCCAGCTTGACACACAAGGTTCATTTAAGTAGCCCAGTAAACGCTTCTAGAGCGTCTTGGGCAAAAACAAACCCCCTTTTGATCAACGAGACTTAATCTTGAATTAGATTTTAATTGTTGATTAGCACTATTAAATCGAACTTTTGAAAAACCGGAACAACAGATGCAACACAAAATTGGGATGGCGTTCTTTGTTGTCCAAGTTAAGAAAATGTAATAGTAAACTATACAATAATTGTTTTATTAAGAAACAGTAAAATGTTGCCAAGACTCAAAGTTCTTATTTTCCATCACCAATTTGACTCTCATTTTTATTTTGTCTTAAACTTCCATATATCTTTAATACTTTTTCCCGTGTATTGTAGAGAAAAAAAAGAAAAAAAAAACAGTATAAAATCATGGGTGGCTTTTTACTCCTTCCTTCTTTTCTTCCTTCATTCATTCTTTCGTTCATTCATTCATTCATTTACTCGACACCCGACCTAAGCGGGGTATTTGAGACACTCGTTCATTAAGCCAGAAATATAACAGCGTAGTTTAACAGACATCATGCATGAAATCCCTGTGGGTGAGGGGGCCAGGAAATTTAACAGAAGTATAGATAGTGCCGGGATAAACATTTAAGTTAATTACTAACATAAGAAAAATTGTATGTATTCCAACTAGCAAGTCTTGATTAAAAAAAACAAGCAGCTAGTATTTAACATCTATTCACTGAGACCAAAGGAAACATACTGCTTTTCCGAGGTTAAGGTCAATATAAGCGTTTTGTTATATACCAACTTTTAAAGAAGAACAAAAAGTATCTTTTAAATTATTTTTTTTTATTATCCAAAACTTTTGTTTTGTGAACCTTTGAAACTACACTGAATTACAATCAACTTCCGGTTTTGTTATTTAACGGTTCATAACATATTGTTGCCCGCTGCGCGCTTGGTTGCCGGAAAACAGCACAACTTAATCACGTTTACGTGATGTCCCCTCGTCCAATACGGGTACGGGAAAAATGGATGTTGCTATATCTGAGCATTAAGGCTGTATCGAGACTGAAGCGACTGCTTTACAATGATGAAGCTGCAATACTAAACCTTAGAAAAGAGTTCCAAGTGCAGTCTAACGAAAATGTTAAGAAAGTTTAGCTGTGTTCGTCTTTTAAAGTTCGTCCTTTTTCTTTTGTCCTCTTTCAGTTTCTTTTGCTTTGGGCTCGATATCCATCAGTTTTGGGATGAAATTGTTCCAAAATGCCATTCTACGGGGATTTAGTTTGTACATTACACTTGGTTCCAGAGCTATATTGAGATATGCCTCCTCTGAACTTGTATATTTTGGCCAAGTAACAAGATCATGATCATCTTCGCGCTTGTTGGGATCGCTGTTAGGAAATAAATGAAGTTCTATTAGCATAAGACAGAGAATGATTTTAGATACAGTATTTTGTATGTCTAGTTAAAAACTAGCACACTATACAAACTTCTGTAACTTCAGTAAACAAAACGTACTTAGTTTAAATACCATCAGACCAGACCAGACCATACCACACCACACCACACCACGTACACCAGACCATACTATACCACACTACACCACATCACATCACATCATACCATACCACACAACACCACGTATACCAGACCATACCACACACCAGACCATACTGCACCACACTGCACATTACACCATACCATACCATGCCCTATCATATGAAACAATACCATACCATGCCATATCATATCACACCACACCATATTATGCCATGCCATATCATATCATGCAATACTATACCATTTCTAGAGGTGACTAGGATGACTTCTAAAGACAGATGACTAAAACTGAGAGTTAAGACGGGAGAATGAAGACAGCAGAGTAAAAACAAAAGTGAGAAGACAAACGAAAGAAGACTAAAAACTAGAAATACAAAATTAAAATAAAAAATGATGACAATGATGATGGTGTAATATTGATTACGTAATGATGTTAATAATGACAATGATGATAATGATATTAAAGACAAGGAAAAACTCGGAAAAAATCCGGGCCCCAGATGAGTTGGAACCCACGACCCTCCGTGTTCTAGTCCTGATGCTGTAACCAATGAGCTACTGGACACTCTGTGGTGAGCAAGGATCGATTTCGTGGGTCTAGACTGAAACCGCATCGCGCTGTCACACAGCCAAGAAATGTCTGACGCACATGAACTCACTAACAGCATCAAACTCGAAGTTTTCGGAGTTTCTCCTTGTCTTTAATATCACGCAATTGTTTCTTGTTTAATATACTCAGGTAGGTCGGTTGGCCGCATCTTGAAATGCATTAGTGTGATAGCGTGATGCTGTTAGTTAGTTCATATGCATCAGACATAATTGTATTTTTACCTTTAAGCTTGTAACCACCTTGTAATTCATTTGTATGCGTTTTCAGTGGAATGAAGTATATTCATTTTTATTTTTGTTAAACAGAAAACTGACACTACTGAATTTTTCATAGTGCAGTGATCGAGTAATCGAAAATCTGCAATAGCAGATTAAGGGAAGGTATCATCATCATCCTTCTCTGCTTCATGGACTACAAGTTTGAATAGCCCATTCATTTACGGGCTCATAGGCTATTGACTCGTAGTCCATTCGTCATCGATGTCTAATTGTTATTAGTATAAAATTACTAACGGTCTAACACGCATTCTGCATTCTGATTGGCTACTCTACTAAAGGTCTATTTGTGATAGCCTACTAGTAGAGAAAATATGGCGGATCAAAATAGCAACGAGCCCCGTTTCGCTATAATATCAGAGGATTTCATCGATAATCTAATTTGTACATCGTTTTTTGACCGATTAGTAGGTTTATACTGAACAATTAGACCTCTCGGCCTCATGGACTACGAGTTTGAATAGTTCATTCGGCTTACAGCCTCATGGGCTATTGACTCGTAGTCCATTCGTCCTCGAGGTCTAATTGTTAAATAGTCATGACCGTCACCAAATTCATCAGTATTGCAGTACAAGCACAACAAGCCTTTTCATGGAGTGGAGGAAGAGGAAGCATGCAAATTCAATTTCTCTAGTATTGTTGGCCACTCTCAACACAAGCAAATTCGTGGAGATGTATTGCGTGACCCATAATAGCTATGCCATGTTGACAAGACCCATGGTTACCCTTACTAACGTTAATTCAGGCTCACTATTATTTACCGCTTTTGATTTAAGGGGTAATGCCCGTTACCAATATGGCCCATATACCAATTTTAGCAAGTTACTAATAGCATCAATATGCAATCTGTACTCTTGATATCTACACATTTAAAACGTCGTACTCTTACACTACTTACGATTATGATCAAACATTTTAAACTTGACTTATCTAAATTATAATAACTTTGATAAAATGGTTATGTAAATGGATTACCAGCTGGTCTGTTTCCTTGTGTTTCGGAAATGCTGAAAACTGCAGCACCAAATTCGCCACTTCCGCTTAGATGATTAACCGTAACCTGATGTGAAAGAGCACGAGCAAAACGTAAATTTAAGATTTATATTCCCGGGTTCAACTGGTGATGGTACCTGGTTATCTTTAGTAATAACGTTAAAAAATAAGAATATATTTTCAAGAGTCAAAAATAATGATGGCAGCATATATTCAAGAACACTTTCAAAAGAAACTAATTCTGTTCACGTAAATACGTTGGAAAGTATAAAGTTTAAACGAGAAGCTAACGGCCATATCAAACTTTCCACAAGTTTAAATACTCCTCGTGCATCGAACAGCACACTTAAATCTTATTGTTTTAAACAGCGTTGACCTTGAAATCATTTCCTAACTTTTATAAGTGTTGACACAAAACCATAATTTTTCAATGTTTAAAAACAATTCAATGAGAAAGTTTTAATTTTAGTTACAGTATGGTTTGGTTGAATGATAAGAAACGCACATGATTTGAAGCCATGCAGTAAAGTGAAGAAAAGTGAGGTAAATCAAAGTGAAAAGAAGAGAGGTAAAGTGAAGTGAGGTGAAGTGAAGTAAAGTGAAGTGAAGTGACGTGAGGTAAAGTGAAGTGACGTGAGGTAAAGTGAAGTGACGTGAGGTAAAGTGAAGTGACGTGAGGTAAAGTGAAGTGACATGAGGTAAAGTGAGGTAAAGTGAAGTGAAGTGAGGTAAAGTGAAGTGAAGTGAGGTAAAGTGAAGTGACGAGAGGTAATGTAAAGTGAAGTGAAGTGAGGCAAAGTGAAGTGAAGTGAGGTAAAGTGAAGTGACGTGAGGTAAAGTGAAGTGACGTGAGGTAAAGAGAAGTGAAGTGAGGTAAATTAAAGTGAAGTGAAAAGAAGTAAAGTGAAGTGAAGTGAGGTAAAGTGAAGTGACGTGAAGTGAAGTAAAGTGAAGTGAAGTGAGGTAAATTAGACTAAAGTGAATTGCGGCAAGGGCTGACGTGGTTGGCGCAATTGGTAAGATCTCTCCTTTCCAACCACAAGGTCCCCAGTTCGATCCCAGCAGTTTGCCAAGATTCGAATATTTGTGTGACCTTCTTTTCCACCTAAGCCAACTCAGCTTTCCATCCTTCCGGGGTAGGTAAATGTGTACCAGCATCTGCTGGGAGCTAACCTGCGATGGATTAGTGTCCCATCCAGGGGAGTCAAAGACTCTCATCCGCTTAACACTACAGAAACCGGAGATATGCGCCGGCTCCATGGGCCACTAGGCTCGTAAAGGATTTAGCTTAAACTCTTGAAAACGCATTCTTCAGCAGATTGAAACGCAAAATGGAATATTTCAGATAGCAAAACACACTGACATTTTTATTAGGCTCAAAAAATCCAGCCAAACGATTGCACTTCTTTCGTTCAAACTATAGTTCAAGAAAGTAACTGCAATTTTGAAAGAGCAAAATAATTATGATGCATCAGGCCTTTTCGTGAGCAAAATACAGGCGTGCAGTGATTTGCACACGTGAAGCGGTTTGCACATGTGATTCACACATGTGTGATTCACACACGTACAGTACTGAATTATAAAATTATACAAATCAATAGAAAACTAGAAACAGGCCGAATGAAAGTGTGTTTAATCACACTTTTATCAAATTAGCTTGTTTAATCTACATTTCCTACAAAGCACATCAACTATTTTTCACTAATTTTAGGTTGTGCAAAGTTGATCTAATTTTGCATTTCACACGTGCAATTAAAAGCACACGTAATTCAGTTCACGTGTGTGCCTACGTGTGCGCGTGCAATTGCACGCGTCAAATAAAAAGGCTTGATGCATATGATTGATAACAAATGAAATAAACGTTGGCGTCGCAAATGGAAAGGTTGCCGATGGATGCGATGGCCGACAGCTAGTTTTGAAAACACTGATTGTAATCAGGAGATGACATAGTAATTCTACTTAGTTGATATACTCATGAATGTCCCCAAAAATGCAGTTGAATGTTTATCAATATTATGATTGAACAAATTTGGTCAAATGCTCATTTTTAAGTTTGCAATTTGTATGAAATTTCAATGTTTAACAAATTAAATGAATACAATTTATCAGACAACCACCCAAAACCTGATCTGGCAAAAGCCCATAAAGCTATAATTAGATATTATTCAAAATTAAAGACAGCATCTCAGTGAAATTCGCTGTTCGCCAACCCGTATAAGAAACCCTATCTGCAAGCGAGAAATTTGAGATTTTGAAGTTACCTCACATTCAACCAATCCATATAACTCAGTCTTCAGGCCTTTTCATTTGACACGTGCGATTGCATGTGCACACGTAGGCACACGCATGAATTGAGTTACAAGTGCTTTTAATTGCACGTGTGAAATGCAAAATTAGATCAAATTTTCACAACCTGAAATTAGTGAAAAATAATTCTGCTGTGTAGGAAGTGTAGATTAAACAAGCTAATTTGATAAAAGTGTGGTTAACCACATTTTTATTGGCTTTCAGTACCTTTTAGTTTTTTAAAACAATGATACAGTACTTGATGTGATCCATTTTGCTTTAAATATAAATCTAGTTTCAAATATTGGTGTATTAAAATAAATTAAATTATAAAGTAACATGTTCCTTGAATAAATTGGGTGTTTTATGTCGGACACATTTTGTTTAAACAGCTAGGTTACCATGATTTTTATTTAGTACTCCCTATTTTGCACTTAAAAAAGTAATTGTGCAAATCGCACGTGCAAATTGGTTCACGTGTGCAAATCACTGCACATGCGTATTTTGCTCGTGAAAAGGCCTGATACAGTATATTTAATTTATTGTATCTAAAATATTGTAATGCTGTGGCTTATTTTGTTGATGGTGACAAATTTTAATCAATGATTAAATTTGCATTAATTTATTTTCCAAGAGGCAGGTATAAAATTTGGACTGGATCATCAGTCCGACTTGGGAGACTTACATTTAAAATTGTTATTTCTTATAGTGCCAAATCATAGAGGATTGTGCAAACTAAGATGTATTAAGATTATATATCTTCCCCACCTTAAAGAATATTCTGTCCCTTTACCAGATTGCAAAAATTTAAAGATTTGGAAATTGCAGGAGCAGAAATGTAATTTATATTGTATTCTGTACTGGTACACATTAATTTAAATACCTCAGGCTGAAGAATGCTGACATACGGTACTGTGTTGAGGATGCATCCATTGCAATCTGCAAATCTGCTATAGCTTTGCTAGAGCTTTGGTGTAAATTCAAGGCTAAGAGTTTAAATTCAAGCACAATCTTCCTTGCATATTGTTTTACAGGTAAATCAGAGTAGTACATCATCATCATCATCATCATCATCATTGGTTTTTATATTTTAAATTAAAGTGCAGTGTTGACATTGTCCACTTGAGTAAACTGCCATCAAGAATTCAGCTTGCTTGCTGCACTCTACATGGCTAATCGAATGCCCAATCTCCATGCCTTTCTATCCTGTGGGTTCAACAGCAACAGCTTCCACTGCTTCCGGTCACGTTCTGTCATATAAATGCTAAACTTTCTCATCAGAAAAGAACAGCACCTTGATGGTGTGATATCCTAAAGTTGTTTGTGATACAATTCACTTAAAAATTGGTGCAGTGCACTCTGGTTTAATGTAGTGCATTGTGGTAAAAAGTCAATAATTTGAGAATTTAATCCCTGTATATTATACATTTCTTAATCATGATCACATGATCATGACCATGATCATGAAACCTTGATTTACTGAACCTCCATTTAACAAAGTTCTCAATATAATGAAGCAAATTTTTCAGCCCTGCTAAAGTTATGAGGACTGAACCTCAATTTAACAAACCCTCAATATAATGAATACATTTAATTGGTGCCTTGGCAATTTGTTACAATCAAGGTTCCATGCCTGTATTTAAATACCTGTCCAGTAATACTTACATCCTAATGTTCTAAGAGCTTTAAGAATTTTACAGCAGCATTCTGTACAAGCAGCAGCATTCTCATACAAAATGCTGCTGCTCGCCTGGTTAAGCTGTCCTGCAAATACGAACATATCACACCTCGCCTAATTGACCTACACTGGCTACCTATCGAATATCGCATCCAATTCAAAGTGCTCCTTCTGACTTACAAAGCTCTGAGTGGACTTGCACCGTTTTATCTAACTGATCTACTGAAACGCTACGCTCCAGTAAGAAATCTCTGATCATCCTCTGCCTTCCTCCTGCAACTCAAAAGATTCTGCCTAGCAACATATGGCTCCCGTGCATTCTCTGTCTCAGCACCGGAACTCTGGAACAGGCTACCCCTGAAATAATAAATTATCTCAAAGTACGGACAAATTTAAAGCTGCTGTTAAAACTCACCTTTTTAAATCAAGTTTTCTTTAATTGTACTTTTATTTCATTTTATATAATTATATTTTTAAGGTTTTATCGTTTTATTTAGATTTATAGTTAGGCTATAATTTTATTGTTAAGCACTTAGGACTTAGCCATATAAGTGCTATATAAATTGTATTACTATTATTATTATTATTATTATTATTATTATTATTAAATACAGCGTTCAACATTAATTTGACTTTGAGTGATTTTATTAACGTTAATTTGCAGCAGTGGCTCATTGTTATGATGGCTGCTATGAAACCAGGCAAAACATTAATCCTGCATTCTTTTCTCTCTCATTGTTAAAAACCTTGATGAGAGTGTAGTGATTAGGCAAATACATTGAAATTGAGTTTTAGTTATTTTTCACCAGTAGAGAAGAGGAAGTAAAAACTGCTTGAATTTTGGGAACTTTTAATCCCTTTAAAAAATTAGTTTTCAGAATAATATAAGAACTATAAACATAGAACTAATACTTGTCTAATTAAAAACAAACTCTTTTTACCTTTTAAATAAGAACTACACATTAAAATATATTGCATTAATTAGTAATTTTATTGTTAGTATTAATATTAGTTTTGATGTAACTTATAGTTACAGTATGTTATTTACTTGCAGCCACTTTATTAAATCATTACTTGCTTTTAATATTATTAGGGAAACAATGCTCTCCATTATGCTGTGTCATTCAGAAACTACTCAGTGGTCGAGTTGCTGTTAAACATGGGACTTGTTAATGTTGACAAGACTAACAAGGTATCTGTTGTCTAATAAAATTTATTACACCTACAACATGCACTTCTCAAGTTCATCTCTTCTGTTACTGTATTTTCCTGACTATAATCAGCGGGTTATCCGTTAAATTTACCTTGTATCAGTGAAGGTGCTGGTATCTACTGGTGGAGGTTATCTGTGAGATTCAGTGGTATAGAATTGACAATTCTAGTGATAGATCAAACATGAGAAGGAGTGTTTCCTCCGATTTGAAACACGAAGAAGTTGGTGAAAAAAAACAAGGCAAAGCCGAGTTTTTTTTAACCAACTTCGTGTTGTTTCAAATCTGGAGGAAACACTCTTTTGAGTGTTTGATATTACTTCTCAAACAAATGATTAACTGTTGAGAAAACGAAGAAATAAAATTGCCAAAATCAATGCAAATTAAGAAACAATTTCAAAACAGGGTTACACTTGTGATTTTCTTTATTTAAAGTTGATGAATTATTAATGAGTTTGAGAAATGTATATCACCAATGTACTTTGTACTTCTATTTTCATTATAAATTGAAATGCTTAAGACCACAGTGTTAAAGGTGTATAGATTTTTGATGTGATGAGAGTGGAATACAGGAGGAGAAAATAAAAAAAAATGAAATTTCAGGCACAATTTTTTTATTTTTGTTTGAAATATATTGGGCAGGAGGGAAAAAAAACTTGATTGGACATTGAAACCCAGTTATGTTTTATTAAACCTTACAGTATTCTGCTATAGCAAAAGGCTCATTCTATTTATAACTTGTGTTTGTATTTTTAATTGACAAACGAAAGCATGTAATAAAATGAAAACAAACTTGGTGTACAAGACTCGTGTTTTCAAGAACAGGAACCATTCGCCTAAATTTTATGCGATTTATGACAAGTAACTCCATGAAAAACAGTGAAACATTAAAATGAGGAATGTGCATTTAAGAATATGATGTAACTTAACGATATTTCTAGTTTGTAAGAAAATTGGGCTGGAGGGAAAATAATTCAAAATAAAAGCAACAATCCAAAATTTTATTTTTATTTCAAAATCGGTAAATTTAGGTGCGGCGGGATCCTTATACCTAAACAAAAAACTCAAACCCTCTTTCTGCTCTCAGATGCAGGTTGACGCATCAGAGGAATCGGAGCTGGATCATTTCATTAATATCATGAAAGAAATTCAACAGGAATTATTAGAAGAAGGCGAGTGTTTCAAATTAAATCTTTTGACCTGTAGGTTTATAATACCGGGGGATATTAATAGTCATTAAAATGTATAAAAAATATCTTAACTAATTTAAATTTTACTGTACTAGTCTTAAAATATGAAACTCAGTAATCAAAACCACTGTACTAAATTTATGAAAACTGCAATTAATTTAAGAAATAAATCATATCTAAATTTAAGACAAGCAATTAAGCTAGAAGGTTGTTACTAACAGTTAATGGCAGGCTAGGAGAGTTAATGGCCATTGTTCATCACTGTATGTGTTGCCTTGATGATCAATTTGCTATATCCCACATTGTAGAGTTATAGTATTTTACTTTTTTTTGTTAATATATATATAGAACAGTACAGTAACGTACAGCAGGGCTCAAAATTGCAAACGATATGGTCGCATTTGCGACTAAATATTTCCTTTTGCGACTAAAACTTAGACAGCGGCTGCAATTTGCAATTAACTGTTTTTAATTTTGAAACTAAAATTTTACAACCATCACAAAAATGCAACCATGAAATTTTCTTAATTTTGAGCCTTGTACAGTAAATATATAGAGGATATTACACGGTGGCGCGAAGATATGAATTTTATTTTCGAGTGGTGAAAAC
>JAOBAY020041318.1:0-13900 GCA_025331085.2 Zoanthus sociatus
ACAGGGGTTTGTGGTTGCAGTTGCTAGCTTAATCCAGTTTATATACTTTTTTTTTTGAAAAAGTTGTCTATTGACTATGTTTATAACCGCCGTTTGTTTTCTTTTCCTTTTAATCCAGTTTGTTCACTGAAAAATAAATTTTAACGTAATATATCAACCATTGATTTAATTTTCCAGTGTTTTGGAATCCGCAAGTTTTGTTAATTATTTTCTAGAAAGTGTATACATGCTACCTCCAAATTTGGCTGGTTAAATACAAAATTATACAGAAAATATCAAAAATATCCCAATACCACACAAACAGTAAATTGCGCTTAGTAAGTTGAGCAGTGCTGAAAAAAAAAGTATTTAAAAAAGTCCTATTATCGCAACCCAAAAAAAATCCCCGCAACTTCACCTTCAGTCTCAAAAAATTGCCTTTTGGCTAAAGTTTTAGACCCTGAAAGCGGGGCCCTAGGATTCTCAATATTATTTCATGGTAACGTGGGTTATCACTGCAACTGCTAGCTTCTTTATCTACCGCATGGCGATGACCTTTAGTAAACAAGACGCTCTAGAAGGGTTCACTGGGCTACCTAAATGAACCTTGTACGTCGAGCTGGCGCCGCAAGGAACTGTGGGATACACATTTTGTCTGAATGACAAAAACGGAAAAATAAACCTATTTTATGATTGGGCTTCCCACAGGTAGCCCAGTAATAAATATATTTCAACCTTGAGTTAGCCGAGGTTCTACCTTTTAACCTATATCACTGTTTGATCGCATTTTTCATAATTATTCAAACGAATTTGCGATTGTTGTACTACGAATTATAATGCTTAAGCTTGTGGGATGTTACTTAAATGATAACCATCATTAAATTAAAGATAGCACATGATTATACATGCTCGCAACTAACCTGAAGCCACTGAAAAGGCCATGTTTGGAGCGGGCATTGCCCAGTTAAATTGCGTGAAAACCCATTCCTTTAGTAGAACGACAGATTGTTGATTTGGAGACTATAAAAGATAAGGCCAATTACCGTCAAGCTATTTTCTTACTACAAAACAGACTGCTTTTTCAATGTTCATTTTTTCTTACTGATACTTTTACCGTCTTCTTTAATTTCCTGAGAGCTGTCAAACTACATTGGTAACAGTAAGTACAGTAACTAATGTAGCCAATTTGAAGCCTTTAAATGCGGTAAGGTCAAGTCGGCGGACATTACCCTTAAAAAGCAACCATAACTAATCGTGGGTCTGAGGGTAGGCCAGACAACTGTTTTGGTCATTTTGGTATCATCAGCCCGGAGGAAGGGTAAGGGGAGGGGGTTAGTATTCCCACATATAAGCTCTTTATACATAGGACCGTCCTTAATTCATTCAATACTTCTTCGATGGCCTTCTGATAATAAACAGGGTAGTCTCCAATGCCCGAAATTTTAAACAGGGTATACATGTCGCTCCTTTAGCCATCATAAACAGTGTAGTAAGTAACTGGTTTGCCTCCTACCAGTTGGGATTCTTAACTGGGAGAAGAAGGGGGGATTTTTAATATGACACACTGAAAAGACCCCTTTGGGGAGTTGTCACTAAGTGTTTATGTTGATGTTTATGTTGTAGTTCGTGCGGCAGAAATAAAACCTTCAGACACTACGATCACCATCAAGATTTTCCTTCTTGGCTTCGGTTGAGCTTTGGACAAGTTTTCAATTACACAACTCCTTAAAGACTTTGACGTCAATGATATTTACAGACGAAACTATTACTTATTCATGTGATAAACAGTGTGTGATC
The DNA here is from genome assembly GCA_025331085.2 of Zoanthus sociatus. NCBI lineage: Eukaryota > Metazoa > Cnidaria > Anthozoa > Zoantharia > Zoanthidae > Zoanthus > Zoanthus sociatus. The sequence continues at coordinate 1,777 of JAOBAY020041318.1, forward strand.
TCATACTGAATGCCATAAACAGGGTATAGAACCTTATAACGTAATATCATAAACAGGGTCAAGTTTAGAGCTCGGGCGGTACCCCTGCCCCAACTTGGCGAGAACCCTACGGTTCTCATCATCTTGGAATAACTGAGACTGGGGTTTTCAAAGAAAAAATAAGTAATTGTGTGCTAGTGCATTGTTGACTTTGACTACGGACATCACTATAAAATGGGCAAAAAATAATATAAAGAGCAAGTGTAAAAAAATAATTGTTAAGTAAAGTACCAAAACTTATTAAGATAAATCTCTTCAAAAGCAACACACAGATCACAACACTTTAACCAGTCATATTAAAAATTTTATTTACAAATCAATACATATATTTCAACATATTTTTTGACGCTTCTGGTAGGCCGCCATTTGCAAAACAATTCATATTTCAGCGAGCAGTAAATTGCAACATTTAAGAGTAATTCACCCAGTTCCTGTGCACATGTCACAACTACTGTAAATTGGATTTTTAACCCAAGAAATTATTTACCATCCTATGAATACTACACAGCTGCAATTTGGAAAGGAATGACTGTGAACGGAATCTAAAAATACCGTTTATTCTTTTGAATAGATAAATAACTATCAGGATGGCGTCTTTTTTATGGCCGGTTAAACAGCAAGACAATTAAAACTTAAATAAAAAACCCGACGCAATACAATAAGTATAGTAATCATACGGCTTCAAGTTCAATTTTAAATTAATTTGCACGAGTTAGTCTTTCAAAAGCAAGAGCCGCTTCAACAGTTGATAAAGCTAACTGAAACTAAATATGAGAAAATATAATAACTCTAAAACAAACTAACATTGAGGCACTAAAAGTTCCGAAATAAAAAAGGTAAATTGTCCGATCGGCCATATAAAACATGCCATATTTCCTTCCTTAAAACTATCGTAAACGCGTTGCTACTCCCCAACGAATTACATAATTTTTATATCTGAGGCTAGCAGATGGGGGACGGAGAAGATATTGAAAACTTGAAATTCAAAATCCCATTTTTCTCATTCAAATTAAAAACTAATTCACTTTTATTTATTCAAAACCGAACTATGTCGCACAATCCCGCTCAAATACAATTCCACTTTTACTTTTCATCTAGTCTAGACCGCTAGGATAGTAAACGAAACTGATAATGTTGGGACAAAGTCCATCCAAATAACTGTTATCAGTTAGGAATTGGCACTGTAACTGCTATAAAACAGTTAAAGCCGTATCAGTTTGCTCGTGGGTATATTCGAGGGGAGTGGGCCAATAAAAGAGAAACATAGGGAGTGGAGAAATTAAAGAACACCAAACCGCAGTCATTATGTCTACTTTCCATGTTCATTCAATTGAAGCAGGTCGTTTAACCGGCTCTAGGTTAAAAAGTTCAGTGCTAATCTTGCCGTATCACTTAACAGAAATTGCTCTCACGAAGGCTAGGGCTAAAGCGCGACACGTCAGCTTTGTTCGCAGATTATCAACCTTTCAATCTAAAGTGGATTCAACCGCTTGTTTCACTAACTCGACGACGGACTTCAACTATCTTACCACTATCCGACAAGTATTTCCTAACACTGAGCAGGGAATTCTTCTACGTATTATCTAAAAGACTTCAAATACACTAAAAAAGGTAAAGTGATAAATGTTAAAAACTGTCTGTTCCTTTCAAAATTTTTCTAACATACAATACAACCGAGCTTATTGCGTCAATTCAAAATTTCATTAGTTATTATTCTACAGTTTAATACAAATAGTTCCGGCTACCACTGGTGGTCAGCAGTCTGTCCAAAGTTGTCTATATATTTGAAAATCAAAGTTTGCAAGTTTATTTTCTTGCTACTTCAAAGACAGGCCAAACAAACTGAAATTGTAAAAAATAATTAAATACTCAACTGACATTCCTGGACTTACTTTCAACTCTTGTCCACACAGCAATAGAAATGAAATCATAATTGCGCGAGTTTGAAAACTTAGCTTCATAGAAATTAGCAAAAAATGAAGCAGAAATGGAGCTTTCATACTCTATCAATAATTTTATAGTTTGTTATGTTTCTCATTTTACTTATTGGCTTTTAGTATTTGGTGGCAAAGCGAATGAATAATTTGTATCGACTTACAACCTAATAACAGAGGGATAGGAGCTGAAACACACAGCAATTGTAAACAAGCCTTAAAGATCTATTGAACTGGGGAGGAGAGGTATGGCTGGGTTTAATTACGACTGGTTGTAGAATGCGAAAACTTGTCTAAAGTACTAGGAAAAGCCTGTTTTAACCTCCGTTTCTAATCTTATAACTTTTATAACTGAAATTATGTTTTGCTTGTGATTCTACTCTTCTTTTAAACAAGATTTGAAAGCGAAAAATGGTTTTCTAGATCATCAAAGTAAATTAATTACCCCACCCCTTCCTTCACTCCTGAGTTTTTGTTCTCCTATGAGGATCCAGTGTAACAGAGACGTAGGTAACATTATAAAGAGCATTTAAATAACCACCCCCTCCCTTGGGTAAAAATGGTTACTTTTCATATTAAGGGTTACTTGTGTTTCTAAAATCTAATTTTACCATTCTGGATTCCTGTGGCATTAGGAACCACGGCACTTTGTACACGATTCATATTAAACGATCCAAAGCTGACTAGCAGCCAACTATGACTCTTTGCTAATACTGCTTGAATACTGGTTTGATTGAAGACGCCTTGCTTTTTAGTCCATCATCGTAAATGCGATTTCCTGTGATACAAAGGTCCATGAACTGTAGGCCTACAATCCGATATTTACTGTAGGATGAATTGTAACCAAACGAGAACAGTAACTGTAAAGTCCAAGCTCCTGCTGATTTCTCCGCTGGCTGAATATACGATTACTGTAAAGCAGACAAGATCCATAAAAGCGGCGTTTATCAACAATTGTTTAAGTACTAAATTATCTGTGCTTTCTTGCCTCTCAAGCTCACAAAAGACCCCTGATAATCCGATATGTTGTCCATTTTGTGAAGTTTTAAGCACAATAGAAAAGCTTCAAATCCTGTAAATTGACGTATTTAAGCACTAGAATGTCAGTAAAAAAAGTTTCACGCAACACTGTTTGACATTGTATACAAGCTCGATGTTACCATTGGTGCATGAAGCAGAAAAGAGCTCCACTCTCCTGAACCTAGATTTAAGGTAATCTTGCTCAACCAAGTGGACTAACCACTACGCGTTCTACATTTTAGTTTTGAATATCAGCCGATATCCCTTTCAAGATAGCCTTTATCTTATAAATGTCGAATGAACCATATGTCGCTCAATAACCTTGGACAATGTCTCACATCGCTCAACAGTGTATCCATTTGGCGGTGGTTACTGTGATGGCTGCGTTTAAAATTGTATTCCATACTCGGCAACCACTTGGAAATTATCATTGGACTATTGCCGTACCGTTTATAGAGCACCTCTTACTTTTTAAGAGTAAGAGATTCTATTTGGTATGGAAATACACCGGTGCATGAGAGCAATTATGTTCCAGTAATGTATTCAAAGCTCTCTTTCAGTTCGACTAGAATTGTTTTACATGTTCACGTGCTTGCATTGACAAGACCTAATCCAACTTGTCAGCCACAAAGTCATCATAATCAAGCTACAAGTAAACACTTGGTCGCTCATCCTTTTCGACAACGCGATACTGAGGCGTGGTGGGTGTGGCTTGAACATTCGGTGGACGGCTCCCGGGTTGAGAAGGGGGGTGCGTAGCCCTCCAGTAGGCCTCTAGAAACTCGCCTAAATGTTCACATGCGTCCTCCAACTGCGTCTCGTCGAGAACTAAATCATACATGTCCTAAAAACACAGAAAACAAGTTAACCCCACATGAGATGGTTTAAACCAATGATTAAAGATTTGAGTTTTTTCAAGTACCACATCATTAACAGCAACGAAGGCATACGATAAACAAACTATAACAAACACGGTTATTTGTAAATGGTCGTACATAGCGGCCATGTTGCTTTACTCCTAACAAAACAATTTTGCTTATTTCTTTTGTTTGAGACACTAACATGGCCGCAATGTCGATTGTGTTTTGTGTCTCTTGGGATTGTGTGAAAACCAAGAATAACAATATCTTGGGTAGATTTATTGTTGCCTGGTTACAAAGGTTAGGGAAAGTAATCATCAAAGTCAATTTTAAAAGGCAAAAGCACCGCATCAGTCGCAGTCTAAGAAATCAGGTTCAACATGGCTTACAAGTTAACCAGTGACATTCTAATGCTGAGGGCTTTTAATCTAAGAAACGAATCGTCGTATTATCCTTAAACTTGTAATGTTTTGCTACTCCTTATTGCTTCAAAATAAATCTACATATACGATAAAACTCAGTATAACTGATTAAAATCGGTTCTACTTGATTAACGGGTATGATTTTAAATCAAGTCTTAAGATAGGGGAAAAGGCAGCTATAAACAGAGAAATAAACAAATATGCAGACGGGCAGATAGAAAAATAAACACACAGCACAGTCAGACAGACAGACAGACCAGAACACATGTAGAGAGACAGCCGAGACATTTTCTTACCTCTGCGCACTGTGCTAACTTTTCGGCAGCAACCAGCTGTATGTTTAAATTTCTTGCTTGTGATTTTCCACGGGTTTTTATAAGACGCTGAAGAACCTGCAACACAACCCAGATTACGGTTACGAAACCAAAAATGGATAAAGACTGGATACAAATTTTTCCCAATGAGTTCAAAATCGTAACAATAAAAACAGTCTATAACATTATGACGGTTATTACAATTATTGCTGTACACTAGCGTAACCCTGTAATATACTGGAAGTTAAAATAGAATATACTTAAAACATTTTGTTATTTAATTGACTGTGTGATAAAATCAGTGTCCTATAACGCAATATTTTGACCTCGCTCACCATCGCGAGTTCCTGTGGCACACTGATAGAGCGTCCGACTATTATACGGAAGATTATGGGATAAATTCCCATCTGGAGGTCTTTGTCTCCGTTTGCAGTAATATGTATATATTATTTATTACATGATCCTCGTGTTGTATAAATATTTTTCTGATAAAAACAGTAATATTTTATGTATTATGAACTTCACAGAGTTTCAGTTGCTAATCGTAATAAGATGATCTATTTCAAAGGGTAACAACGCGTAAGCAGAACACACATTTCATTAAATTTCAAGGGCCTATTACACGTTGTCAAAAGCGAACAAATTGAAAACTCATTTCTAACAGTATAGATAAACCACAAATATTCCAGAAACTTTACTACTGATATCTAATAAAAAGCGAAATTACTTTGGGAGCTGAGATCTTGATGTAAACAATGATTGGCGCTAAAGATGTTTTTTGAAGTGATGATGGGTGATTGATGGCATCGCAGTCAAGCACCACTAAATTGAGACCCCGGGCAAGCTCAAATATCCTCTCGATTTCCTGCTGCACCTCAGCTAAAAAGACAAAACACAAAAACAACTTGAGATTATTGCAATTATAATTAACAATTAGACCTCGAGGACGAATTGACTAGTTACAGTCAATAGCCCATGAGGTCGTAGGTCGAGTTGGCTATTTAAACTCGTAGTCCATGAGGCCGAGAGGTCTAATTGTTTTAGTATAAACCTACTAATCAGTCTAAAAAGGATATACAAGTTAAATTCTCGACGAAATCCCCAGAATGCAGGATGCGTGTTAGATCGTTTTTAGGTTTATACTAAATTCTTATCATCACGTTTGGTCACCAACAACAAAACTTACTTGCTAATCCTACGCACTACATGCTTCTATGAACTGCAATACACGGATTGTATTATATTATCACTCATCACTGAAACCAAGAAAAGTCACAGCACTACGAATTAAATACTCAACAGTCCTAAATATCCATCAACACCTATCTGTAGTTATCATCACTTACTGATCAACAGCCAGAAAAAGCCTCCAAGAACTAATCCTTAAAACTCTTAATATCAACGAACTGAAAAAACACTCGTTAACGGTGAACACCTATAAAAAGTTACTATGAACTATAGTTACAATCACTCAAAAGAAACGCCCATACTTTATCCTGAACTCTTCTCCATCTGTTAAAACACATAACACACTTCTCTATCCAACAATACCGAACATACTAGCAAGTTGTTACGCAAGCCGGGTTACACTGCAGTGACAGATGACTCCTTGAGTCACGTATTCAAAACATTGTCCCATATGGCTAAGAGTTGAAATTACCTTCATCCCTAGTAAGGGAAGGTGAATGAGATGTCGACTTTGGTTTAGGTTCCTAAACATCTACCAGATCAAAACTAGTGCAGCTGCCTGCATGCTAGATTAAATAACACAATTGTAACTGTAGCAAATTAAATGACAGGAATAAGTGGGATTGTTATCAACGGCAATAAAAAATTACATTTGGGATTGGTCAAAATTTAGCAGGGGGAAGGTGGGGACGTGTAATTCAAAATTTTAAAGAATTCAGTATATTTTGCAACCCTGCCTTGCCTTGCCTTGCTATAAAAGCCTTGTCCACCACCTTGCTTCAGATGGTAAAAATGTCCCCCTTTCCTAAGTCAACGACCTCATAAACCCTGCTGCAAAATGAGAAACACAACCAAAACAGGTGATCCTCCTCTTTATAACTGTCTAATATTTCATGACGGAGCCCCCTTTTGTCTGGCTAAAAAATATGTGACCCCCTGATTCCACCTCCCCACCCCCTGCTAAATTATGATGATTCCCTTACCTAATCCTGAACTTTTGCTATTCGTCCGTTGCATTAACGCTGGCTTAGTCGGGTTACTCATATTTGTTCGTTTCGCCAAGCTAATGTCGGCAGTCACTCTGGATATCAATATTCTGTAATAACAGAAAGATACATTTTCAAAACTTCGTTTTTAAAAAAAAAATCACGTGCATGAATACTAAGCACTTGTAGAAATGAAATCTTCACTAACAACTGTTTTAACTTGCAACAACTTCGATGCAGACGAGTGCGAGATTGTATGCCGTTCTATAGTTTGTTTTGCTTGTACCTAACCTTTAGCTGATATGTTCTTAAAAGACGTTATGAATAACCTTTGTGACCACGAAAATGGTGATAGGTTTCCCGTTCTTAACTGCTTTACAGTTTATTTGATTATATCGCGGTAAAAATTCAACAACAAAATTATATTCGCTTTAATCATTTTGATAAAATAGTGAATCTTAGCGACTGTTTACAAACCTGCCCGAAAACCTATGCTTCATGTAGTCAAATAATGCCTTCTGCAACATGTCGGTTACCTAGAATTTTCAAAAGATATAATAGTAAAAAGTGATTTTAGTCCTAAAAAAGAAATCGAAGTACAATATTGTACAGTAGAGACAATGATGATGCTAATAACGGTGTTACCGTGTTGACAGAAATGATGAGACAATAGATATCACTCTCGAGATGATGTTGATGATGGTACTATCTTAATTATCTTGGTGATGAAGATGACAATGGCCAGGTTGAAAGACAATACAACGATAATACTGACAGTGATAATTTTTCTAATAATTTGAAGAAGTGATGATGATGATGATGATGGTGGTGGTGGTGATGATGGTGAAAAAAAGTGATAAAGACGGTGATAATGGCTTATAATGATGTTGGTTCTTGGCCATTTCCTGTACACAATCCCAAACAATGAACCACCTATACCTCGTATCCTTTTAAGGAAGGGCCAACAAGAACAATTGGTCTCATCGACGGTACTACATCATACGGCGGGACTTGCTCTTGTTGCTTTAAAAAAAAGTATTCAAATATCAAAAGACTGAATGTGTATCAAAAAATACGTCGGTACAAACATAAACTGTTTCAAAAAGCCAGTAAGAAAAGCTCTTCACAAAGCCATCGCTAACAAACATACAGGGTTTAACTAAAAGGTATTAGTAGAAATGTAGTCACTATCTATCACAAATACTACAAGATGATTGGTTATCAGGTTGCTGTCTATCAGGTGACAGTGTCTGTAGGATGTAAACAAATAATGCAATATGATTGGCTACCAGGTCGTTATCTATCAGGTGACAGTGTCTGTAGGATGTAAACAAATAATGAAATATGGTTGGCTACCAGGTCGTTATCTATCAGGTGACAATATCTGTAGGATGTAAACTAATAATGCAATATGATTGGCTACCAGGTCGTTATCTATCAGGTGATAGATATTGTCTGTAGGATGTAAACAAATAATGCAATATGATTGGCTACGAGGTCGTTATCTATCAGGTGATAGATATTGTCTGTAGGATGTAAACAAATAATGCAATATGATTGGCTACCAGGTCGTTATCTATCAGGTGATAGAAAATGTCTGTGGGATGTAAACAATATGGCGTCACTTATCCGCTTTTTAAGCCTTTCGGAAGAGGATTTAAACGCTCTTATTCAAAATGCAAAAAAAAACAAAAAAAAAATTAAAAGCAAGAAATAAAAGTTTGAACTGAGAATCAATTTCACAGTTTCACTCAACGAATAGTCGCTGCATTGGTTGTTTGAATAAATTCAATAATTGTTTATCAAAAAAGGATCATAATTGTTCTCTTGTTTCTTTTAGAGAGATTTCTACTAACAAGATTAGAAAACGAGCTCTCAATTTTTATCGCAAATCGATAAAACATGCTTGTTTTCTAATTGTTAAAGAGAAAATACACTAAGCCATTAAAAGCATTTTTCTGATTTTCACTGAATGATTTTGATTTCAAAGAAAGCTTAAAGGAGAACTGGAACCCTAAAATCGACTTTTCCTCGTCTAAAAATTTAGGTATAGTAGAACAATTATATGAAGTTTTTTTCAGCTGTTAGCCGAGTAGTTCAGAAAAACTTGATGTTTTGCAACAAATAGACAAAATTTGATCGGCGGCTCATTATGTGATGTCAGCGGTTGTTTATGACGTAGGTTACGATATTAGGATGATTTAAACGAGGAAAAACATGGTTACTATGCGGCTTTTTGCTGGTATTAAAGAAAACAAAATTCGCAAGACCTAGATTGCCCTAAAAATATCAAAATTTCAAAGTGAACTGCCATATTTATGCTCTGATTATCGTAACCTACGTCATACCACACTGCTGACAAGCTCATTTGCGACCAAGGTATCAAACCTTTTCTTGAGAGTTTTCTTCTTTTCTACATTAAATTTCTCAATATTACTCGACTAATTAAAAAAACTTCACCGCTCGTTAATCCACTATACAAATAGCTTCAAATAAAAATAGGTTAGCTTTAGCATTCAGTTCTCCTTTAATCTACAGTACAAGGTGGGGCCAGCCATAAGTGGAATGCTTGCCATTTAACTTAGCAAAATGCTTTCAAATCTATAACATACCTGTGAATGCTACACATGCATTTGAAATTCAATTAATGTAAAAGATAGTTGAAGCCCAAAATTTTAGTGGCTTAAACTTACTTTCTTAAAAAACGTTTTTTTGGGTTTCCCCGAGCTTATCTGTGATGACACAGTCATACCAGAATTCGACCTTGGAAGAGAACCAGTTTTACTGGTTGGACTAGTTGGACTTGCGTCATCATCGTAAGTGTCCATACCATTCTCTGCATCAACTGAAAGCAGATTTTGTGTCACATCACTAGCACTAAAAAAGTGTACTATTCAATATTAAAAACGCAAAATAGAATCACTAAAGCTTACTGTAGTCGAGACAGGTTTCACATTTTACACAATTGAAATAATGACATAATTTGTCACTATAGAATGGCCTTGGATAACTCGAAATGTTGTGGTTGACTCAATTTTATGCATAAATAAATATATTCCAAATACTACACTATAGATTTTTGTCACCCTTACATAAAAACATTAAATGCTTTATTTGTTAGAAAAAACAACGATTTATTTCTTGGTGACCCAGGATCAAAATCCATTACGCATCAACTCGAAGGATTCATCCTTACTGACACAAAGTCGAAATGAATTCCTTGTTGGAAATCAAGTATCAATCCACCACCCATCCACTGAATGGGTTTTCCTTAGTAATAAACCATCAAATCCACCACCCATCAACTGAATGAGTACTTCCTTGGTAATCAAGGATCAAATCCATCACCCATCTACTGAGTGAATTCTTCCTTGGTAATCAAGGATCAAATCCACCACCCATCTACTGAATGGGTTCTTCCTTGGTTATGAAGGATCAAATCCTTCACAGGCATCTAATGAATGGACTGGTTTGGGTGATCCAGGGTAAAATCCATGTCGCATCCAACTTTACTGCTATTTAGGCCACGCCAAATTGATTTGTAGGAACACAGAGTTTTTTCAAAATAAGTCGAGGCAGTCAGTCGGAAAAGAAATGAAAATAACAAAAAATATAAATATGTAATTTACATAAATCAGAACCGTGTTACGCCATGTGTTAAAATACTGAAATTTCAACGTTACTAGAAGGAAAGAATACTTGTTTAACTTTAATGAGCAGGGAATAAAAAAAACAAGAATATTTTCTCCAAAGAACAAAGAAAAATCTAAAAACTAAAACTAAAATTGAACGATCACACTCATTTTTTTCTTCTTTCTTTCTTTTTTTTTGCATTTGGAAAAACTGAGGGACTGTCGGATCCGTACCTCAACTAATTCAGTCTGGCCTTACCTTTTTTAACGGAAAGAAGGATAACTGGATCAATTAAAACTAAAAAAACACTTTCGTGGAGTTTTTATTTGCTATTTATATCTATATTACATTATATGTATGAAATTATATACAATTCAATCACAAAGATACAACTTCTTATCTAACTTACTTTGACCCGATGCTGAAGACTGCCGTGAAGGTGAGGTATTTGTGGGAGACTGTGCTTGAACTTGGTTCACCACATCCCCAAACTGAAATACATTTCCAGATCTGAACAGAACAGAACGACAAGTAGTTAGTATTTTTGCTGAACAAATATTTAAAACTTCTCCAATAGTTTTATGAGTTTCCCAAACAGTATAACAACAAAACAGTTATAAGATCGATGACAATAGCAATAACAATGTTTAACAACAGGGAAAGCTTTAAGTTTAATGACAGAAAAAGAAAGATTCAGATATGAAAATTTTGTAAAAATCTTTAAAAGCCATCTCTTTTCTTTCATCGTTTTGCACTAATCCTCTCATAGGAATTATAACTTTAATAAGTTATAACCAAAAGTTTATAACTGATCCTTAACTATAACAAATAAGATCCAGTACAAGTACAGTCGAATAACTGAAAGTTACACAAGTATAAAGTACGCATCAAAGACGAAATACTCTACTTGCATACATGTAACATTTTACTTTCGATTTCTATCATTACTTGAATTAAAAATCGTAAATAAATGACTTACTGCTTCATGTGCTGCCTACTACCACGCCCACTCACAGTAGTTCCATATTGTTGTAAGGACTTCAACTTGGCTGGGCTAAAATATAACATATTACATTAATAAACTTTATCACAGTTATAAGTTATACACCTTTGAGTCGCATTGACAGATCCACCAACAAACATTTCTCCTAAGAGCTTTGGCTTCATCAAGCCCTCGTACGAGTGCTACACTGGTATCACTCACAGGTTGGATTGTTGTTTAAGACTGGGAAAATCTTTAAATTGGCTTTTTTTTTTCAAGCTATTTAATAAACTGTGTGAACAACCGTAAGGATCAGGCGTGAAAATCTTAAAGTCTGAAAACTGCCAAGCAATGCAACGGCCAGCTCGTGGATATGAGGATGGTAGTGACTATATGCTCGGCAGCCGGTCAGGATTTTGAAAAAACTGTATGTGTAGCTTGATTATCTCTACACTTGAAAACCATTGGAGGACTGATCGTAAGATACAGTCTAAAAAACTGTCATCTAACTGCAAACATTTCTCTGGTCTTTGAGTGAGTCTCTTAAAACTAGTTTAAACTTCTGGAGACTTTTAGTATTCCTGCAAGTGGTTTACTTTTTCATCATATAGTTACGTGGACATACCGCGCTATAAAACCGCTACTCTCAGGTGCTTAATACAAGGGGCAGTCTTAATATCCGGGAGGGTTGGAACATTTCTCAATTTTCAATTAACGGGGGGGTTTTAATATCCGGGGGGGTCGGA
>JAOBAY020041414.1:0-13893 GCA_025331085.2 Zoanthus sociatus
TCTGTCGACCGCAGAGTTGGTGAAATGTACAAGTTTTTATCAACATCACATCGCTTGACTTTCAAAGCTGAAATTCCGGATTCTCGCAAACAAAGTCAAAGGTTTTAAAAATGACTTAACAAGTTATTAATCCCATACTGTTATAAAAAACTAAGACTCGAAATGTTTTTAAAAACTTTCTTAGAAAGGTACAACAAAATTGTTTACCTTCGTCGGCATTTCATGTCAACCCTATATATGACCCAGGCGTTGTTTTCCAGATGCATATTATTATGAATTTTAAAATATGAAACTTTCTTTACTTGTATTAAAGTAAAGATCAACAATTTTGCGAAATTATAACAAAGAAGAAATTAAAATTATCTTGGTAAATTTACACTCATGCAGCCAAAATTGTCTACTGTAAGTGTCAAAATAATTCTTTTTTCCTTTATGAAACACAGGCAGCCCACAGTGCATATTAGGTAGCCCGAGTGAACGCTTCTAGGCGTCTAGTTCTTTCAGGTTTATGAGATGCATCTTGTTTGCCCACATGGAACATACAGTAGATGAGAAACTCACAGGATATACAAAAAGCTATGAACTGGAAAACATTAAATCTCTGTTTGATGCTGTGTATTTTAATCTCATGTTTTTCATGTGATGTGTGATTAACATTAATTATTAACTGAGATTGTTCTTGAGCACATGATATAACTAAGTGACTGAAATTTTGACAGCCTCATTGGCTTTGCTCAGGATGAGTAGTTAAATGAGAAAAGTGCTCTACCTTTTTATGAATAAAATGATGTACAGTTTTCGGCTTAGCAAAAATATCACTCAAGTCATATTTGATCTTTTATAAATCGTTCTGGTAATATTATTGTTTTTTGGCCTTGTTTGTTTAACCAGAAGTCTCTAATTCTTGGCCAAAAATTAGTTGGAAAGTTGCTTTAATAACCAAACATTTTCCCAAACTAATGATCAAATCTTAAAATGCCAAAAAAATTGGTGACTAGAGTGCACATTTATAAGAAAATAAGTGTAATCAATATCATTAGTGAACTTGCAAAAGTTCAACTTTGGTAGAGATTTACTAAGCCACTTATGAGTGATACCTGTTGATCGTTTTTTTTTAAAGTCCTGAAGATGCAGCTCAAATTCCATAAATAGAGTTAGGCTTGTTCTTATTACCACAATTGAATACAATTGAATACTAATTGAACACAAAACGATGCGACAACTTTTAAAACCTACAAAACTGACTAAATTTCAATTATTAAATTGAAGGAAACGTTAAACGTATTTTTCATTACGAACAATCGATTATTTAGAAAAACTCAAGTTTCACTACACCCCAGAGAGCATAAATAAGAAAATGTTTTTTTGGTCCAAGCTAGAGGTTTTTCAAAACTATATTTATTAAACACAAGTCATGTTTTCTTTTTCCTTGAGTGCATACAAATTTGCTTCAATTATGCAGTTACAACACATTACAGCTGAAAGTAGAAAATGGGTTTCAACCAGAAATATTAATCCTCTTTCAAGCTCTGAAAATAATAGCGATTCAGGTTTCTGTTAAACATGGAACATAATGGTCACTGTCATTCGTAAATAAGCACCTATCAAAGTATTAAAGACATATGTCGAAGTGTTATCAGTTATGTCAATAAAACGCGCAACTATGAAGAGAAAGAATAAACAATGAACACAAAACGATGCGACAACTTTTAAAACCTACAAAACTGACTAAATTTCAATTATTAAAGTGAAGGAAACGTTAAACGTATTTTTCATTACTGAACAATCGATTATTTAGAAAAACTCAAGTTTCACTACAGCCCAGAGAGCAATAAGAAAATAGTATACCGGAAACAGCTTACCGAAGTTTTCCGTGGGTGCTCGATCCAAGCGGTTTGTTTCTGCTGCCTTTTTAAATCGAGACACGGGCACAATACAGTATCGTCTTTAATCAATCTTTGTCCCACTCTTTGCTTTGAACCCGCGGCCGGGCTAGAACAATATACTGAACAAAAAAAACTCCTCCTTTGAAAGACGCACGCTGCCATAATTTTATCCATTGTGCTCTGCATGGACTGAATCAATCGACGCCTTTGTTTCCTTATTTCTGTCCGAGGAGTATCATAAAAAAATTATGCATGCATCGACATCCTCTTTTCTTTACATTTTACGTTTCTGCAGCCTCCTAAAACAAATCCAGCTATCATATTTTAAAAGAAAATGGAACACAAACAGTCAAAGAGAAACAAGGCCGACGATCTCCATTTACTAGACTTTGTTTCTGACGTCACACACCAGAAAACAATAGGGTAGTTACCAGCCTCCCAATGCTCGGTCAAACTGAATCCGGAAGTAATTTTTCCAAACTTTAAACGCAAATTACACCATGAAGAAAAATCGGAATCAACTTTTTCTTTTGCCATCAGTATTAGAAGGGTACGGACTTTTGATACATACCAAAACCCCACAAGTAATATATACACTTTTTAAAATTCTTTTACCTGGGTATATGAAGCTGAAAATATCCAACAAAATGTTGTGGATAAAAATTAAGTAACAGTATATAAGAGAATCACTTGGACAGCAGACAAAAACACCTTTGGACAAGGCATAATGGAAGTTGGACATTGCATGAAGGCAGATCAATATAATATATATTAATGTGAAATAATGGATTATATAATTGATGGCTTTTAAAGTACCAGGGGATAACGAAAGCTGTCCAGACATTGCATGAAGGCAGTTCAATATTTTTTTATAAATGGAATATGCTGCATCATTGGTTCTACAGAAGCAGTTTTACAAAAGGATAAATTTTCATCAATATTGAAAAAACAGAATTTCGACTGACATTTCAGACTGGAGTTATTCATTGGAGTGAATTCACGAGTGAATTTTTTTTTAATAATGCAGGTTTGTCATCATAGTCATATAATTGCAGACTTTTACTAAGGCATAACAATAGTTGTCCAGACATTACTGTGTATCAGGAAATTCAAGTTAGCATTAAGTTATTAAAAATACATCTTATAGCCAAAACCATACAACTGAATATCAAATTCCTAGCAGTCGGAAATCAGGATCAGGTTTAAAATTAATAGTTCACTAGTTTGCACACCAGTAATTTCTAGTACTGTAAACTTAATTTAACACTATAGGCCTATAGTGTCTAGAACAAAATATTCTCACCAAAAACAGAATTCTGATAGTATACCGAAAATACTGATTATATAGCCCTGGGTTTATACACCTTCATAAGAGTTTTTGATTGGGATTATATACAGGGAGACTTCTATTTATCTGGAAAAGGAATGGGGGGATGGGTCTCTTGTACACAGAATAAAAAAATGGTTCAAAATGAGCCACAGCAGAATAAATATATGGTTTATCTAATATCTGGGAGAGCTCATAACTAGATGAGTTTGTTTCTAGGTAGATTGGACTAATTAAGGGCCAGGGCTTATATAAGTGGAGAAGGCTTAATCAACAGAATCTTACTTAGTAGTACTTGGACTCTAAAATTGAAGGGTCTAATAATGCAAAAACAATGTAACTAACTTTGTATTAAATGCTAAATTCTCCCAAAATGTTATGAAGAGATAATAGTGCTATGTAGGAAGAATCATTTTATCTAGTGCAAAAACAATGTGACTTTGTACGAAATGCTAAAATCTCCCAAAAGGGAGAGAGATCCCAATAGGGATCATCTAGTGAGAGTTGAGAACTTCATCAAAAATCACTGATGTCGTTTTTGCACTAGACCCTTTAATTACCACTCCTTGTTACAAAATTACAATTTGTTCTGTCTAAAACTGGAATCAATCAGACCACACAAAACTTTAACTTCTAGGAGTAAACAACTCCTTTTTCCCCATATACCCATGTTTCCAAAGCCCATTGTTCTTAATTTTCATCACCCAATCTCCTTGCAGTATTTGACATACATACATATAAAAAAGGTTTTCTAGCAAACAATGGGGAAAAAATATATAATTTATATTCTGTAAGCTTAAAATTATTAGAGTCCTGAACCTTATATGGCCAAATGGCTGAATATCTGAAACACATTCTTTCGGAAGCCGGAAATCAGGAACTCGTGTGTTTTTAGCATCAAATTATAATTGTCAAACTAACTTTTCTGCAATGCCGCACCCATCAACATTACCACAAAGCAATCAAGTGATTTTTCATTACCAACCAAAAAGAGTTTAAAAAAACTGATACCCGACTCACTTAAAGTGTGGAATGAAATTCTTCAAACAAAATTTGTAATTATCTTGAATATTCATTAACTGAATAAACATCCCTTAAAAGCATGCACTTTAGGTTCAAATCCGAAAAGGAAATATACACCTATAATTTGCCAGCATAATGACAAGGGATACTTCATTTTAAAAATATTTGAAATTCCACACTGTCATAAAAATTAAAACATGATTTTGAATCATAATATGAAAAGGAAGAAAGAATATTTAGTTTTGCATTATTGTATTTCAGTGCATAAACCAATCGTCAGAGCAAAAAATTCTACTTTTTGATGTTACTGTTGTTTTTGAAAGTATAAGCCAACTCCCATTTTTTAAAAATTCTCAACTTAAAAAAGAAAAATCTCTTTGTCAAGACAATGATACTAACATTAACAACATATTGCAAAAACTCCAAAAACAAGAAATTAAAATGCTAAGTGTTGCCAGTGTTGGTTATTCATGTCTACAGTGTTTGTGACTGTTTCGTCAGGCACCTCTGTTTTGAAACATACAAACAATACATTATGGCACACCACGAGGTCATGCTCCAAATCACATCCTGGGATTATTGTACACTGTACCATATGTTTAATCTTTAACAGTAAAATGATAAATCTGTGTGTTCTGTATTATATTTCTTCAAACATTGATACCTATACTTGTATAAGCCGACCCCCGAAACTAAACAAAGTTCTCAGTTTATACACCGGAAAATATGGCAGTTAAGATGCAAAAAGGAAGTATGCACCTGTGACCTCTATACAAGGTTTTCCTGTTTTATTTTATTCAGTTTTCACTCAATTGGTCAAATATTTGAACTTATCCATTAAGTACTGTAAATTTCTAAAAATTAATGAAAATTTTGAACTTCTGCAGGTGTTTAAACTACATGCCTTTGAGCATAAATTTACTTAATAATTTAATGAATTTTTACTTTATGACAGAGAAAATTAATACTTTTAACAACATGCAGTTTCAAGAGTTAAAATATTCTTAGATTTTATGAAATCAGATTTTAGCAGGATAAGGGATAAAAAGGAAGCCTAAATCAAATAAAATACTGAACCTGTTTTTTCTTGATTACAGAATTTTACATTAAAACAAACTTTTATATATAGCACTGTAACTTTTCATGGCTTGATTTTAGTAAATTTATATTTAATATCATGGCTAAACCTAAGAGTGAAAACACACACCACTGATCTCTTTTTCTTTTAGGACAGCAATTTCACCTTTTAACTTCAACTCTTTCACTTGCATTATCTGGGATAACTGTAAATGAAAAAGATTTTAACCATTCTCAACTTTGACACAGACTATGCTTATAGTTCTGTCTAACAGTGTTACTCTTGCTGATTCAAACTATCTAGCTATGAGCTGACTCAGTTTGACAGTTTTTGATATCCAATGTCCAATATAGTTTCCTGTCACATTGTGAAAAAGAATATTGCTGAAGTGATTAATTTCTACCAATAGGGAACGTTTCTAAAACTCTCTTAGTTATCACTAGTACAACGTCCTCACATGTCAGTAGATGGTCTATTGTTGCATGAATAAATTAACTGTGAAAATGAAGCACCAGCATCAACATCACACCTAGTTTCTGGCTTAACGAAAGGTAAGTTTAATTGTATTATATGGAAGTGACAATTGTGAATTTTTATTTTGTTTATGTATGTATACTTTAGGATGAAAAATAAATTTGAACCAAGATTTGACCGAATGCCATCAGAACAAAGAAATGCAAATGCTATCCAACATTATGTGCCAGGTTATGCTGAACTATGGTTCTGTAGCTATTGGACAACTGAAAATCATTTCAAACCCAATCCAATCCATTGGTAAAGACCAGACTTAATTTAACTAAACAAAGAATTACACTGTTTATACGTACATATTGAATGGAAACAAATATAGCTAACGAACTCAAAATTTTATTGTAAAAACTAACAAATGATAGCAAGCATAAAGAAACTTACAGAAAATTGGTCTTCAAGAACTCCTTGAAATGAGTTATCGGTTTTTCTGCTTAGAAGGCGAGCCTGGATCTAGAGAAATAAAGTAAGAACTAACTCAGGATGTTGAACAGCATGTCAACGTACAACGTCGATGTACTCTGTCACTGGATCTACAAAAAATAATGGGTGGGGTTTAAGAAACAAACAAAGTATCTTTCTTACATCCTGAATGTCTTGGCATATTTCATTGTACTCTGTTTCAAGCTCTTCTCGAGTTCGGCTACTTGGATCATGAACACCTAACTCATCCATTCTGTACCAGAAATTCTTTCAGTAGCTACAGAAGCATTCTCAACCTGACGAGAAGTCATATGAATGTATTAGGAAAAAACCTTCGCCATGTTGTTATGCCATATGTTATATTTAAGAGCAGATACTCTCACTGGCATCAATGTATGTTAAGCAAATAAACAAGAACCAGTATTGCCACAATGATAACTAACCTTATTATCAAGTAATACAGGCTGTGTCGTGATCGAGTCGGTAATTCTGTCATTTTTGGTGACATTATGAAATAAACTTTGTTACTTAAATTTAGCACATAACAGTCTTGGGATCTGCGAAGTGCTTAAATCATTAAATTAGTCTTAATCAATAACTAAGTACCACAAGCTCCAAACCTTTCATTTAAAGCTATACCAAAAGCAGTTGTTCAATTTTCAGGTATTAAAAAGAAATGCATTATTATTTAGTTAATCTTGATTGGCAGTCAGAGCTTCTACTCATACTTCAAAGTACATGAGCTGAGCAGATATACTGAGCCACCTAATAGTTTAGTAGCTGAAGTACTTGTTATGTGTATGTACAGCATATGTTGACTGTCATCTGTTTTACTGAACATTGAGTGTAGTAAGGTGACTAGCAATGTCACAGTAATTAACACTTGCTTGAAGATAATCAAAAAATATTAAAATTTGTTTGATTACCAATTTCTTTTTAATTTCTGACTTCATGCAGTCACTCGATTTGAGACTTAAATATATTTCCTAATAAAATGCACACCTATAAAATAAAAATAGTTTAAATTTGTTACACATTTGTAACTTTTAGTGTAATAATAAAAGAACAAAATGTTTTTGACAGAGCATGATTAAAGTCAATCTAAGTTTTTTGACCAAATAAACATTTGATTTGTCAGAATAAAACCTCAATCTTGGCTTTCTTAATTTACGGCAAATCTTATCTAGCATTTTTTAATAAAGCTAGGAATCTTCTAGCATTTTTCTTTGGTTCCATTTGTCATGAACAGTTCTCATAACATTTCATGGAAGTATAGAAGAAAAATTGAATGCGATAAATGAGGCTTTCCAAGGGGTTTTGGTAACAAGCTAACAACCTTGTCGAACGACTGCCACAGAACCTGACAGAAAAAACCGACAATTTACAACAGTGACAATCCATTTTGAACCCTGACAAAAAACAAGACTAAAAGGGCTTTTTTTCAATGTGGGCGCTGATAAGAAACCAGGAATTTATTTTATTTGGCCTAATAAAAAAATAATAAAGTACAAAAAAATATATCTTTAAGCACATTTAGTGAACATTTATATTATTGCCAAAAAAGTGACAGCAACAACCGTATTGCAGTGAAAAAAGACAGCAACACTTTTCTCTAGCTAAATATAGGCAACAAGTTGGTTGGAAAGTGTGTGGCAAAGCAGCCTTAAGAACAACATATCAATCATACAATGGAATAACTATTGAATACCCCACCACTGTCGCTAATATATTCAGTGCATATGTTCTTAGAGAACAACAAATGTGCAGAATAAACAACCATGTCATTACCGACAGTTGTGGGGTATTCTATAGCTGTGCCCATATTATTTTCTACATAAATAGCATTATTTGAGATTAAAGACATTCACCAAAGGGTTAAGGTTGACCAGTATCTTGGAGACAGCATAGCATTAAAAAAGGCAAAATGAACACTAAAACTTGTTAAACATATATTATCTACTTCATGCCTGTTACCTGATGTTTACAGCAGAGATAACTGGCAACTTTTTACCTGATACATTGTATTCATGTTGATTGTTTCATACAAGGATTACATAATAATCACTGTGTGGGCTATAAATAAATTGTATGTCAGATCTATAATTGAAAAAAAATGCAATTTATGCAATTCCCAATCATCAAATATTTGAAGATTTTTAACAGATCAATTTACATAAGCTTTCATGCGTGTGGGAATAAGAACTCAGAACAAACACTTTCACAATTTTTTTTCATTGGTCAAATTTCGTTTCAAAAATTAATTATATATGTAGTTCACAATGCCTTGCATAACTCCCTATATTTTCCCATGTTCTTGAAAGGAAAAACTATTTACGTGATGCTAATTAACCGGCCTAGCAATCTGTCTGAATAAGCAAAATGTTTTGCAGACGGTCCGGTTTCTGACTTTCAAACATTCAATGCAGCTGTGGAACATCAGAATAAAAATTGATAATTTTCAAACGAAACTGACTTGTCACAAGTAAAACTAAACATTACCAATAAAATTTTAAATAAAACTTAAAAATGTCTAATCTCTTTTTGAATTTCGATAAATAAGCTACAATGTTTTAATGAATTAATCATACCACGGTTTGTTTTCGTTCTGATGAGCCAGGAAAGTTGAATTCAAAGCAATTTCTCTAAAGTTTCAAAATCAGCGCCATATTTCTCTTTTGCCATTGGAATGCGCCCGGACAAGTTCTGGCGCGCTCTTGATCACAGTCACGTGATGCAGTTGTTGATTGACAGTTTAGTATCAATGAAATATTTTACAGAGCAGTATTCTTGGATCAAGTGTCATTATTATCCAATCACATTAGAGAATAATCAGTTGATATAGCAACTTACTCGAGCGAAAAGAAAGGGACAATGAAGCCAGTTTACAGTATATGCTATCGTAAGTTTTTGGGCTGAACGGAAAATTATCAAGTTGTTTTTTTGATGTTCTCAAAGGAAGTTTTAAAGGTGAGTCATTTGTAGCTGTTAAAAGATTTTTCTTCGCGCAAAGATAATATCTTTTCTTCAGCTTGTCACGGCTAGACTGCAGGATCCCGTTTTGCAAATTTTTCATTCAATTCAGGGCACTGTTGGTATTTTGCTCACAGTTCATTGTCACCGGTTCATTCACAACACATCATACGAAAGGCACCAAAATGTTGGTTTTTATTTGCTTTTGCTAGAAATAACAATTTTTAACTCATCCCAAGTCTCTAAATATAAATTTTGATCGAATCGGGAAATACATTCAAGTCCTGATGACCTTCGATCTCTCAACGCTGAATTGTGCCTCAAGTAACAACATTACAATGGTACAACATCGTAAACAAAATGAATGGAGATGACAAGAACAATCTAAGATTCAGTAGCGAAAAAAAATGTTGGTAAAATATCTTCTTGAAATGACGTAATGTTTTAGTTTCTTTTTATACAGAGGGGAAACCCCCTTCCGAAGTAAAACTTTATGGAAGAGTTGTCCTTATCTCAATATCTTTTTGTATCCCCTCAATATGTTTTGTAACACTAATTTACGGTCGCTGTTCAATTTGATTGCAATATTTAACATATTCCTTCCCCAAAAAGGGGTTGTAAAAACTACCAACCAAGTTTTGTCGTTTTTTTCTTACGGCTGAGAAACGGAAGTCTTACTGGGAAGCAACATGTACAGATAAAAAATAAGTCTCTGCACGTCGCGCCATTCGTGTCACCCGTATTATCAATCAACCTAGTGACTGTAATTCATTTAAAACTAATTTCTGCAAAAACTTCAGACGTTATTAAGTTGGCCACGATAAAACGTCGAGGGAAAATTTCGATTATATAAATTCTAAAATAATTAAATTAATTCGTCTAACGTTGCAAAGTTATTTTGCAGTAAATATTTTTTCCGTCCCCAGCGAGTACACAGTTCAAACGTATTGTTATGTAAATTTTCCACTGGTGAGCGGGTTATTGTCTGTTTTGAAATCATTCGCACAATTGATCTTTCATTGATTCTGGGCTTGCATGAACTTGTGCAGATTTCCTGCCGATCTTGAGGCACTTCATCTTTCAACTTAGCGATCTTTCAATGATCTAATTCAAATGCTACCGGACTTTAAATTAAAACACAACCCATCTGTTCGTGGATTAATCAATTTTGAAGAAAAAAGATTGAAATTTCGAAATTTTCGCCTTAGAAACTAACCTATTCATAGAAAAAGCTGAGTCACAAGATTTTTAACTTTTTGTATTTTGCAAAACAAAACATTTCCAAAACATTCACGCTAAGACAGATTCATGAATTTGTGTTCTGGCACGTTCTTGTAAAGGAACACAGCATCATTCGAGAACATATTGTACGACTTGTACAAAAATAGTCACAGAAAAAAAACCGTTATGAGGGATTAACATACACAGCTCACCAAACTGTATACTTTGAACGAAAGGAGAAAAACACAATTTTAGTCTTATCATGCGAATGAGTTAAAACTTAACACTTATTTCAACTGCTAAAAAGCAAAGCTATTCAAAATCTAAATAGACTAACATGCACCAGTGAAAGCGGAGAAATTTTGGTAGAGACATTGTTTTTTGATAAAAGTATTGAAGTTTCCAGTGTAACCATATTTGTTTTTTTTTTATCTAAAAACAAACGTTTTCACACGAATCTAATTTCAGCTAATGTAATGATTTACTAATGTCAGTAACAAAAAAAGTTTTAAAAGATTTTGGTATTTATTCCATGGTTTTAGCGGATAACTTGGAATATTCAAGCTATTGTAGCAGGCTAGATTTTGATTGTGGCACTGAAATAGTGTTATTCGCTTATTGTAAATAAGTAATCTGCTCTTGGTCACCATTTCTTCTTCAAACTTTCAATAGTTTTCGAAAAATTGAAATCTGTTTTGGAAGTTTTGAAAAATTTGTCGTTTCAGAAAGTTATTGAGTTCACATGTTGGAAATAGTACATTTTAACCCGTTGTTAGTTTGTTTAACTGCTATGTCAATTGTGTTCAAGAAATACCATGCAAAGCTCAATAACGTACACAAATATTTCGAAGCAAAAAAGTTACAACGTTCACATTTTATCTCGACACAACCCTTATTAAATATAAATGGAAGCACAAAGAATTTCAAAAATTTTGTGTTAGTTTTGTTTGTACAAAGGTTTTATTTCTGGATCCTGGATAAGATCACGGTAAAGAATCTTTGTTTCTTAAAGATAGCTGTTTAGTTTTTCACTTCGGTTGTCTTACTATTCACACAGGACCGCACCTAATTTCCATTCATTTTGTGAAACTTTGATAAACGTTTTTTTCCTTAAAATGCATTCTTATTAAGAAAAGAAAAACGTGGGGAAAAAAACAAATTTCCGACGTTGAAAGGAAGCGAATAAATAGTGGAGGGAGTTTTGACATTCGACTAAATCCAGCAATTTCTATATAAAAACATGGCGGGTGCTGTTGAATTTGTTTCTTCTCTGCTGCACTAATCCTTCTGAGTTCTGTGTCTAAACCTTGACGCCAATTAGTAAAAGAAAACAAAGCGAGCACTGAAACTTCGTTTCCTTCTCTCAATCTTCCTTTGTTCGAGATGCGAGGGGATCGTTTTTTTTATTGCAAACTGGCTGCACGAGATTAGTTTTGAAAAAAAAATTCAGTTGAGATCAAACAGAGAAAATTAATCATTCTATCTACATCTTTTGAATTCTGCTGTAAAATGAATATACAAAAACTTTTGTAACAACTTCCTAAACAAAAAAGACAAAGCAAGATATATGTTTATTATTATGACAACCTTTCTGAAATACAGTCTGAATTGAAAATATGTTTAATGGTGCGTAATTCCGAGAGAAATTTTTATTGGTGTTTTCTGATACAAATTTAAAACTTACTACACAAAAGCTTTGATTAAAAGTTGTAGTTTTAGAGATTTTATATTATTCTTAAGGAGCTGAATTCCAGAGATTGGATTTAGTATTTTAAACAATAAAGCTCTGAGTTTTAAACCTTTCAAGTTGACTCGGACGTGACTAGATGACTACAAGATATAAATGTTGCGATGTTCTAAATAAAACCGTGCTTTTTTAAAGAAATGCACTGTATGAGAGAAAAAAAAAACCGTGTAATTAAATTTTCCTTTGGAATCGTGTGTAGTTGCTTTTTTTTCCGTTTGCATGTTATGCCCAGAGAACGCGTTCCAGCACTTTAATAAGGAAAGCTTTTGTGTACTAGGCATTGACAGCTTCTGACGTTTGATTGACAGTTTGTAGTCATGGTTAACATTGAAGAAAAAATTTTCTGTCAGTGAACAATATTAGAAACGCTTTTATTGTATCGACTAATTTTTCCTTAATGTCGCGAACTACTTTTGAGTAAAATAAAAATACAAACGTTCAATTAACGGCAAGCAGTGATGTCACGTTGTCACGATTATCTCAAAGATTTGTAACTTTTGTCAAAAAAGGAATATTTTACGCAAGACAAACTCATTTTCGTTTAAAATCAATGAGATGTCAAACTAGCACGCCCTCAGTAAACACTCCTCAACAAAAGGATATAAAACCAATCTGTAGCACAGTATTCTCCATAACGTCAAAAGCATTTTTGATTTCGCAATCTATTCTTTGTGATTTTTTTAAAAACAAGAGCCTTCAGACTTAAATCAATAAAAAACACAAGCTATATTTGTATCTTGACAGAGTAGTGTAAAACTAAAACTAAAAGGCAATCAATATTTATCTTGTAATCTCTGATAGTGGCTTTAAAAACGGTCGAGAATAGTTGGGGCACTTTCTTGATACCTGTAAGTTTTCATTTCATGCAATTTGACATCCACTCGTTTTTATAAAGACCTTCTTTATATATGACTGGAAGTGTATTTAACTATTTGAGGCTGAGAAATATCGGTAGAACACGGCAGAAATTCATAAAACACTATTCTCGCCAATTGCTTGTTAGTGTACTATCGCCTTTCAAGTGAATGAAATTAGTAATTAATTACACTACCTTATGAAATGTACAAATCAAGCTTTCATAAAATTAAGAGTAAACTTTTTAACAAATCTATTTGAAAAAAACAACCAGTTTCTATTTATCAATGAATAACATTGATAAATAGAATTGATTGTATATATCAATGAATAACATTGAACATCAATTGATATAAGTCAATGTTATATCAATGAATAACATTGAACTTAGAATGTTATTCAAAAATAAAATTATTATGTCAGATATAACAATCATTAGAAAGAGTGCCAGATACTGTTTTAAAATGTTAGAAACATATAATGAGATTGAAGGAAATATCTAACTGTTCATATTGTACATTTAGTACAAATAGACATGTAATATATTTTTCTTGTTTTATTATACTATTATTAATTATATGAGTTATTAACTGTTACATGGGATTGTCCCCTTGTGGGACTGAAAACCATTCAAAAAAGATTATAAAGCAAATTTGCAGTGACGAGTACATCAGATAGTGTACGCCAGACTGGCAATCAGGAAAACATTAACATATAACATGTAGTGAATGAGGTATCTTGTATATATATATATATTATATATTAGAATTGGGTTACTAAATGAAACTGCACATGATTCACTGCGACTCTGAGTTTCGTGCTTGCGCACTCATCA
>JAOBAY020041434.1:0-13891 GCA_025331085.2 Zoanthus sociatus
GACGCGGGTTCGATTCCCACTCACGGCATATATTGTTTTTTCAGTAATACGTAGACCTGATGAAGACGTACTAAGTACGCCGAAACGTCGTCGTCGAAAGACAAGAAAGCATTCTAACAAATCCCGAAAAAGACAGATAGAGAATGTATATAACAAACAGAATGCGAAAAGGTTTCAGACATATTATTAAAAAAAATATGTTGGGCTCTGGGGAGGAGAATTTACTAAACTTTGCTTTTGGATCAGAAAATAAGATGGTAGTTAACAGTCTCTCATCGGTCAAGTTGAGACCGGAAAAGATTTTTCGCAAACGCAAATTACACCGTGAAAACAAAAGATTGTAAGCGAACTGTGCCTTATTTTTCCGTTAGCGTAAGAGGGAGAAATACATTTTATACACCATCTTTACCACTCTAAGATGGACGAAGACCTTTCACATGACGGACACACACACATAAACACACGAACACACACACATAAACACACGGACACACATACATAAACACACGTCTCCGAAGGCCCAACGTTTAACGTTCTTAACTGAAAAGATACAAAGGTCTAACCGTAGAGTAAAGGCAGCACCTTCTCCTCAATTATTTTAAGACCCTGAGTGTTGGTCCAGCCGGGAATCGAACACAAGCCTCCGCACGACAGACTGGCACCTTACCAACTAGGTTAACCAGACGAAGGTAAAACGATGCGGATCTAGGCACTAAACCATCCAAAGCATTGCCTGATCATAACATATCGAGAAAAAATTGTTAATATTGACTTAAATACTAGTACGTCGTACACCCTTCTCCGCCAACAAGTACAAACAAGTTATAACTGGTTTAGCCAGGCTACAAATGGCTTTTAATTATATTACTAGGGTTCGCTAAGAAACTGGTTAAAGCTGTTTTTTATCGTTCGACCGCGCAAAGCAGGCCGGAGGCCTTTGACCAGCAATTGTTGCACAAAAACGAATGCAAATGAGAAAATCAAGCTGCAAAGTTATCGACGAGTCAAAAATAATTGCTTTTCCATCTCGTTATGCAGCATCCTTATAATCCAGTCTGGCACCTTAAGGAGGGCAATCGGCAAGCAATAGGGAGCTTCACCACCAGAATCTTTTTTTAACTTAATCGTTTTTTTAACTTAAGCAGCGCGTGCTACAACGACGGACGCATGTGAGGTAAAAAAGCGCAAAAACTAACTTTGAAGAGCCCAGTCGTAAACGAAATTATGTCCGCCTATTTTTCTTTACTACTAGTTACATATTTAAACTTTAAAACAAGCATATCTGGATACAAGGATATTGAATAGCGTCTGAGTTCTTTATTAAAACCAATTTACAATTTTGTTTCTTTTATCAGTGTTACTTAAAAAGTTGGTTTAACTTTAGCTTAAAATACCACGTTAAAAAGAAACAAAAAAAGTTTAAGTACTAAACAAAAAAAATGAAAAAGTGTTTATAAATGTTTTTGTCATCGTCCTTTTATTGTGTTATACGAATTCTTTTGGTGTAAAAGGCCTTACACCTTTAAAATTTCAAGAACTTTGAACTGACAACCGCAGTATGGTTTGAATGGTATGTGTTAAAAGGTTCGGAATGTTTTTGCAACAATAGTTGTTGAATATCTTTAAAACTCTCTAATTTGGTCAGAGAGTGGATGGATGGGATAATTTTAGGAAGCTCAAGGTTGAAATTTTTACGATCATCACCGTAAGAGCTGACGTTTGGAGTACTAGCCTTTCATCAGAGCAACTGAGTAGGCGTGTAGTGAAAGCACATAATTTAGATCACTCGAGATTGAAATTTTCGTAATCCTCACCGTAAGTAGTGTAAGAAGATGGCGTTTGGAGTCAAAGTAACGGTTACTGCGATAACCAGAATAAATGCACCCTTTCTTGTCAAATCTACGAGTTGTTGCGTTTTTCTCAACGACGCGTTTCATTATTATATAGATTAGAACAACGATACCCAATTTATAACTTGGGCATTCCACAGGAAGCCCGAATAATAAGAGGATCAGCGCCTTTAACTTCCAGTGGCGAGGACACTGATCCATCATATTTAATGCCGAGTTAATCCTTGCGTGAACAAGTTAAATAAAGTTTGCAGTAGTTTGAACTAATATATCATACCAGTCAATGCCGCTAACCCAACTTGTCGCCAAAATGAAAACGATCGTCCAATCTTCTAAACCCAACGTCCATACACGAAGATTGGTCTTTTTTATTGTAAAAGTTTTATTATAAATATTTTACCCTAAATTTATTGCAAAATGACTAAAATATCAAACGTTTTTTAACGTTCCCCGTCATAGCTCCACGTGCGCCTTGGACTCTGTAGAGAAACAAATACAAATTCTTACAATAGAAACATTTAACATCCAATGTCGTTTCTAAGTTTAAAAAGGAAAAACGCAGCAAAGATGTAACATATGGTTACCGTAAAAGGGATTCAGAAAGTAAATGCACATGTATAGCTATTTATAGATTAAAAGATAATTAACCAAACGCGAGCACAAGCGAGGTTAATAAATCGTTTATTATTTGGCTTTATTACTTTCGGTAATTTATCCCATTCCTATGTCTACGGAAATCATCGCAAATATCTGACTTTTTGGAAAGCTTCGAAAATGTTTAAAACTGTTTCTTATGCATTTCGGGATTATTAAAAATTTTCTAAAAATCTTCAGAAATCTTTGAAAGAGTTCCGAAACCCGTAGGCCGAATACGCATTTAGACAGACCGCGCGTCAACCAATCAAAATGGAGGAAATTGCAAGGTCATATAATAAAGTCATTTACTTAACTACTGTATTATTACATCTTTTGGTATGTCCAATATTAAACCAGCCTTAGGAAAAACATGGAGAAGAACAAGAGTTCTCATTTTCAATCATTGTTCACTCCATCACAATATGTTCCTTAAATTTAAACCTGCAGAACTCTAAACACAGTTAAAATTCCACCCTAATATAAGCTAATTACAGTTTTTTGCATGGGGTGGTCTAGCGTGGCACAAAGTTTCATCTCGAAAGTTTAAACTCTTTAGCAACTACGCACAAAACTTTTTTTTAGGAATGTAATTATATTTATTGTTACAGGGCAAATCTCAATACAAATATAATACCAATACAATACAAATTCAATACAAATACAATAACAATACATTTAAAATAACAATACAAATACAATAAATATATATATAATACAAATACAATAACAATAAAAGTACAAATAAAATACATCTACAATACAAATGCAATTCAAGAACAGTACAAATACAATACAAATCCTTATTAACAACTCACCAAAAGGAACTTTCAAGTATCATTTTTAACAAGCAAAAACAGGGTCAGCATTTTGTGGCTCTTACGAAGTTGACAACAACGGCTAACACTAACAAATGTCGTTAATAAGTCAGACACACCACAACACTGGGATCATTACCTTGCTCTTTTTAACAAGCGCTTTGTTTCATTCAAGTTCAGGATAGTAGATTGGGAGACTGATTCTTCGAATTATTGTTCTTATTTATAAATTATACAAGAACGCATCCTAATTTGGTTTTGCAGGCGCGAGAAATCGAGAATTTTTGTGAAGACTGCAAATTGGCCGCCCCTCTAGGTTTTTTCAGGGGCTTTTTCGGGTACATCAACTACGTTATTTCTTTGCATGTGCTCCTTAGTTCCTCCTTGGCTTCCTAAATGTTTGTCGTTTGAACAGTGTGTCAGACACGTATCAGAAAGTCTCATGTTTAAAAAAAAAATTTCAACTATTTCTAATAATAAATTGCATTACAAAACCGGGAAAAAATGCATTATAGGCAATTTTAAGTTTAAAAAAATTAATTAAAAAAAGGTCAGAACAGTCCTCGAACTCGGAATGCACTCCCAAATCTTTGATTACTAAAAGTATAAGTTTTAAGTCATCATACCTTGTTTTGTTATTTTCTGCTGTGGATCTGAGACTAGTTTCTTAGCATACTGTTCTTGTAGTCTCCTTATCTCATTGTCATATTCTGGCCAATTTTTAATGATCCGTTTTGCTCTCTCTAGTTTCGGTTCTTTTGTCATCGGATTGTTGCACTACACACAAAACAGAACAAACAGACAACAATAAGAAACCCTTTTACCAGTCACCATAGAGACAGACCGCTGGACCAAGTTAACCAAGTTAATAAGGTGGTAATCTAAGTGCATGGTTGGCGCAACTGGCAAGATCTCAGCTTTTCAACTGCAAGTCCTGACTTCGAGCTTTAAATATTTATCTGATCTTTTTTCCCCACAAAATCTGCCTTAACTTACGATCCTAAAGAATCGGTAAATGAATACCAGCGTAGGCTAGGAGCTAACCTGCTATGGATGAGTGTTGTGCTAAGGGATGTTGACACTAAAGAAAATAAAAAGAGAATGGTTGCCTTCGATAAGCGGACAGAGCCACACTCATGATCTTAAAATAATATCGAAGGTGCTGTCTTGGTTACATCTTCTGCAAATCGCTCACTTTCCTTGGAGGTTTTACGGCAACTATATTCTGACTGGTACCACAATTAGATTGTACCCCGTAATCCATTGGCTTGATGGGTTCAAAAATAAAAAAAAAATAATTATGACGATTATCAGGTTAAACTAAAGATGGGTAACAAGAGAAATAGAAAAGAGATGGCAAGAGTAGACACTTAAGTTTTACGGGTTTGTCCTGGCACCCTTTAACTTTAAAGAATTTGTCCTGAGATCCCTTAAGTTTTACGGCTTAGTCCTGAGGCCCCTTGAGTTTCACGGATTTGTCCTGAGACCCCTAAAGTTTCACGGTTTTGTTGTGAGACCCTTTAGTTTCACAGGTTTGTTGCAAGACCCCTTTATTAAGTTTCATGAGTATGTTACGAGACCCCATAAGTTTCACGGGTTTGTCCTGAGACCTGTTCAGTTTAACGGATTTGTTTTGAGACCCCTTAAGTTTCAAGAATTAGTCCTGAGACCCAACCTTTTAGGCAATCTCAGTGTTTAGAGATGAGGCGCAAAACATTAGGGGAGACAGATTCACCAACAAATGGCATACATTTTTTTTGAAATTTTCATTTTTCATCTTGTATGGCTAAACTGAATGTTTGTTAAAGTGGGCCTTTTGATCAAAGTCAGTAAGGAATTTTCAACGAGTATTGTGACTGAATTTGTACTATGCTTACTTAGCAACAATAGTATCAACCATTTTCTTAGTAATTTTCTTAGCAATTTAACTAATTGCGAACAAGAAGCTTGAAAGAGATTTACGCAGGTTTCTGAACTGTAAGTGCAGTTTATCTAGTTTCTGTTGTGTTAAGTGGGTAAAAGCCTTTGACCCCGTCCTCGAAGGGACATTAATCTATTGCAGGTTAACTTCCAGAAGAAAGTGACACCCCAATTTTTGACCTTATATGAAAGAAAAGTTAAGTGAGCTTTGGTGGAAAGGAAGAAGTGTTCCAGTTTTGGCAAAACAGGGATCGAACACGGGACCCCATGGATACGATTTATAGTGTGGAATAATTCAAGAGTCCAAAACAACTATACAGCAGACAGCAATTATAACGTAGCAGTAGGCATGTTTAGCAACAAAATGTCTCATATGTTAGAAACTAATATAATTCTGAACGGAAAATATGAAAACAATTCAAGCGTTATTTAAGATAAAGACTTTAGATCAGTTCACGGCAAAGCAGTTGTCACCTACCAGATCAATGGTCTTAGCGAACTGCTTTGAGTAATCGTCACACCACGTCTCACACCACAGCCACTCCTGAGGCAGAGATTTGATAGGTACTTGATGGATCATATTATTGGGTAAATCCTGTTAATAAAAGAACCAAGACACTATAGCTATGGTAAACTGGTGGCGTAGAGGGAAAACTAAGCATTACAATGTGTATATCTTCCAACATAAGTTATGGCTAAATGTGTTCCTCGCTCGATTTCACTTCTATCGACTCAGTTTACTGTTTTGAAATGTCAAGGATAATTAGTTTACTGTACAAACAACGGTTGTTGAAGAAAAACGAACAACGAAACAACTAAATAGTACTGGTAATAACAATGTTTGGTTGGTCAACTTTTAATGGTAGCTAATTGACTTAATTGATGGGGCTTTGCAATAGTCTATAAAGTGATATCATCCCAGGTGATCACATAATGTCTTCGTGATGAGTCTGGTTGGTGTGGTAGCTCATCAGTTGCGCCTCCCACCTCTACGACCCGGGATCGATTCCTGGACTCCGTATGTGGGCTGAGATTTGTCGATCTCAATCTGACTCTGAGAGTTTTTTTCCGAGTACTCCGGTTTTCCTCCCTCCACAAATTCGACTTTCATGCCAAGATCTGAGCCGACGAGCGATTAAACATTAGCCTCTGGCTAGGAAGAATGGGCAACCACTTCCTTTGCAACTGACATTAAATAAAGTATTATTACTATTATTACTATTATTATTATTATAGTTTCCCCAAATTTAAAAGCTAGAATTTTGAGAGACTTCAGGAAAGGATTGAATCAAGCAGTTACAATATTATTCAACGGATAAATGTTCCCTGTGACCGAGAACAGAGCAGAGTATCATAATCATTATTTCTATTATTATTATTGTTAGTATATACCACACAAGTGAAAAGTACTTTTCGTGCACGCTGATTAGCTAGCTCGGAGGTGATTAGCC
The DNA here is from genome assembly GCA_025331085.2 of Zoanthus sociatus. NCBI lineage: Eukaryota > Metazoa > Cnidaria > Anthozoa > Zoantharia > Zoanthidae > Zoanthus > Zoanthus sociatus. The sequence continues at coordinate 6,673 of JAOBAY020041434.1, forward strand.
AAGTACTATTCACCTACGAGCAGCAGAAGAAAAACAAAACAACTTCCCGTTTTGCTTTGATTTCAAATTGTCATAAATGAAGCTACTCTTTGGTCCACTAGTTATTCAGCTTGTGTGGTATATACTAAAACAATTATTCACCTCAGTGTCAGTGAAAGTGGTGGATATTTACCACTATTCACTTCCACTTAAGTGAATAATTAATAACTATTGTTATTATTACCGTCATAGTAGCGTTCCATCACGCTGCTTTGAGGTAAATGCTACACACTTTGGTGATAAGATTACCTGGTCAAGATTGGCCAAGCTGTTGGGATCTTGACTGAGGCCCTGAGAGATAATTAACATGATTTATCAGTTCCAAAATAAGCAAGGGAAAATCGTTAGAAGATTAGGACAACAAGAAACTATAACTGATATCACAACACAACTCATGTGACTATACTAATTGTTTAAGATGAATGAATATTAACACATCTACAACAATATATCTACCTGTTTATCTAATCTTTGTGCTAAAGATATCCGCTCTCAACTAAAACTGTAGTTAATTCATCCCAAAAGCATTTGTTCATGTTAATGAATCAACTCCCAAGGAAAACAATGACATCAGCTTTAGACTCACACGTGATCAGGTTGTTTACCTCTGAAACAGCGGCAAATTTGTATGCAAGCCGCGTCAAGCAAAACATTTTTACGCAGTCATGGCAGCTTAGCGGTTTCAAGAACTGAAGTAACTGAACAGCTTCTACACGACAAAAGCTTGAAATCTACTAACGAAGTTTTTAACAAAGTTTTAACATTTATGATTTGTGACTTATGCAAATTACTGGGATTTGTAACATTTTCTTAACATTATCTTTGATAATTACTTTGAATTTGCAAAATACAAACACAGATATAACACGAGGTGTGTTTCAAATGAAAATCTCTACAAACAAAAACTTAGAACAAACATAGGGAAACAAATTATTAGTGACACAGCACTTGCTTTGTCGAAACAAACAAATACAAACAAATTTTATTAGAAAGTTTAGGTTAATCAATGCAAATATGTTAACCTGCATTTAGCTCTATAGCTAGTAAAGGGAGGTTATTACATGATATACATTATTTTGTAGTTAAGTAGACTGATTTACACATTGAAAGGTTTTATAAATGCTGAAAAATAAATTAATTAGTGCAGAAATTAAGTTAATAAGTTAATTGTTTTTTGGATATCGAAGAATCAAAAATGCACAAAGGAATAACTTCATTTATTTGAAAAGTTTTGTGATATCAATATCATAGCCATAGCATTTTAAATGATTAAAAAGCGCAGACCTAATCTCTTTTTTAAAACTCGATTTTGACATCTCTCTAATATTAGTTGGTATTTGGTTCCAAAGACGAACACCCAAGCGCGAAAAAGAGTTTCTTTGAATATTCAATACTCCAGATAGGTTGCTATGCTTACCGATGTGACAGCCATAGAATTCGACTCTGAGAGAAATATATCGGTACCAGCCGTTTGGGTATATTTTGATGTATCTTCCACGGATGGAAGGTATCAGTGAGTGGGAAACGACCGTATTGCTATCACGGTTAGCTTGGAAGGTCTGAAAGTAAATTAAATAAATTGATAAATAAAGAAATAAATACATAAATAAATAGATAAATAATAAAATAAATAGATAGTAATATGAACTATACGTAATACGTTACTTAATATAAGAAACAATTTTTAACTTTCAAAAAACTTAAACATACATATCAAAAACAATTACAACCTTGGCTTGATTCCCGTTTAGGGGAGCTACTCATTTATACAACCACCAAGACCTGCCCAGGGCTTGAAATTCGGACCGATACGGTCGCATGTGCGACTAAATATTTCCTTTTGCGACTACAACTTCAACAGCGGTCGTAATTTTGCGATTAACTGTTTTTAATTTTGCGACTAAAATTTTACAACCAGTCACAAAAATGCGACCATGAAACTTTCTTAATTTGGAGCAATGCTGCCTGATGCAATTTATTTCTGATCTAAGGGATACGTAAAGGAAAAGTTCCTACAACAGAGATGTATTGTCCATCTTCTTACCTTTCTTACACCCTTTACTTTATATTCAGTGTAGTGAACTCCATCGACACTGGAAGTCAGGTAATAACTGGTGACCCACTCCCTCAGGGTTGGCGATCCCTGAGTGGCTATCCGCACTATTTCAGTTGGACGACCAAAATAGACCTTTAACCACTGATAACGATTGTTATAGAGGGCACGCCATGCGCCAACAAAAGCGCCGCTTCGTCGCGCATGAAGTCTGGCAAATCTTGCAGCGTAGAACTTGTTTGCACTGGACGAGGCTGTGATTTGCCAATTTTTAACTCGATTGTTCCTCATTCCTAGCGGCCTGTTGCAAATGATCCCTGCAGAAGCAAAATGATTACCTTAGCTTAGTCTAAGAAGTGGTATCTAACAGATTTTTCAACAAAACGAGAAACTTTTCTAAAAGTCCCTATATCGCTTATTTTTTTTATCATTTAGATGAAAATAAAACCCTTTAGCAATACTAAATTTCAAAAATTAAACAGTTTCTCGCGGTTCCTGTTACGTTTTTTGAGTTTTGAAACGTGCAAATAAGACAGTTTTGAGACAGCTGTCGTTTTTGACCAAGAATCAATTCCATTATGAAGTCCTGGTGTGATGACGTAGGAGAATGTACTTGTGCAGCTTCCGGTTGAATACTAACACTGTCAACACAAACATTTCTTCGTTTACTGTTTAAAACACAACGAAAAACAGAGAATTTAAGTTTTAACTACTTTCATTTGTCACGTTTTTCCTTGTAAAACACTAATAACAGCGAAGGACTTCTTACTGCTGCTACGTCACAGGTACCAGTGCCCTGCCGCTCAGTCAAAATTTAAATTCCAAACTCCTTTTGATTAAAAAGCATACTTAGGTGCGAATTATTTCTTCGGTTATTCGAATTCTGAGGTCATAGATGACAATAGTTTTAATCTTAAGATTAAAAAAAGCGATATAGGGGCTTTACCTAGATAATTATCACAGGTAGCAATTGTCGTGCAGCTCGAGTTTCTTTTTCTTAAAAGAAAACCTAAACACAAAAATAATTTTTGATATGATAAAACTATATCTGTTTGCGATTTTTCCAAAATCCATGTCCTCAATAATAAATAACAAAATGTACTAGCTTATAACTAAGAGAGAAGCCATGCTTGCGCCCGCGAGCTAATATGGTTGTTGGTGTTGTCAGAACGTCCAAATGCTACTTTCCTCTTTTAGACGACTTGCAAGTCTTTTGTAAAATTTTTTAACCATTTAGCTTCATAAAATAACAATGAAGTCTCGACTAGTAAAATTCTCTAAAACATCCCGCAATAAACACATTGTGAACTTTCGATTTAACGTTGTAACGTCAAAAGCAATTTTTCTAAGCCTGTGTTTAAAGTGCAACATGGAACCCTACTGAGAGTTTTACTAGCTCATTTGACAAGAAATATTTCAAAATATAGATCGGAAGATCCCTTTAACATTTTCATTTTAAAATATCAAATATATTTACATGTATACCAACATATCAAAACAGCAATCTTGAGGTTCAACTTCCCTTTTAAAAAAACAAAGAATAGGTTTTATTTATTGAATGAATTAACATAAAACGTACGATAGTTATATCCAACCCACCTAGTCTGCATCCATAAAGTTCAAATCTCATAGCTATGTGATTAAACCAAGTCTTCGGATAAAGTCGGACATAACGAGCTTTAAATGGACGTAGAAGCTTATACGTAACAGCCAAGTTGGTTTCTTGGTTTCCTTGGAAATACTAATAATGTGAGAAAAGAAGTTAACCAACTTCATATCAAAAATAGATTACTGTATATTTTTTTTGTTTATTTTTTTTCATTTATTTATTAACTTTTTTATATATTTTACATAATATTTACAAAACAAATAACTGTGCAACTTACCTTTATATAACAACTAAGCATATGAAAATATAACATGGTATACAGTATTTACTTTGGGCATTTTGATGTATATATATGTATTTAATTTAGCAAGCTAAAGATATTAACAGATAAGATGGTAAAAGCTCCCATTTCTCATAAAATGCTTTTGTTTTGCTAGATTGAAAAGCGATTCTTAGTTCAATTTTCCTGGCTTTCAAAATTATATATTCTAGTTTGTACAGTACGGGGACTCTATGTTACTTTGCTTTCGAGGTATTTCACTTTAAAAATAGAACATGTTCTCCGTACCATCACAGCCTGGTGAAAATCATAACAAACGTTTGGGAGAATTTGAAAGCAGATCAGTAAAAACCCGAGATGCAGTCAAAAGTTTTCACCTGCTCGAGAGACCTCGAAAACTTTGCCGAGGACTTGTATTAAATAGAAATCAGATATACGAGAAACGAGCTTGGATTTTGAGCTCTTACTCCAACGAAAGTTGCCATTTATCAGAATATATACCCAAGTGGTTTGGCGGGCTTTTTGTCTCATCATAGCGACACACGCAGGGCTTTTATTAACTTTTAAAGTACAAGGGGACCTTAACTAGAGTAGGTGGGCAGAAGTTTGTTAGCCTGAAGGCCTGAAGCTACATACTTTAGGGGGTTATATATTGTGAGTGTGGGCAGGGTAAGGTGCTTTCTCTCGAAATTACTACAAATAATTTGCAGTTTGTTTCAGTATCTTTTAGCTTCTTTGGAGAGTCAAGTTTGCTTAAGGAACACAATTTAAACAAAATTGGTTGTCCACTTGATCTCTCAAAGAATCTTTCACCTCAAGTGCACGAGTACGTTGATCAAAGTAAACTGGTACCGGTACCCAGGTCCCGGCTACTAATGAAAACCCTGCACACGTCGAAACCTTGCTTCAAGTTATCACGCCGTGTAGTGCACTGAACTCAGGGGAATATAAAAAGTTTATAGACTGTCTCAGTTCGCGTTTTGTTTACAAATAGACGCACTTGCTTGCTTCATGTTATCACACGGTGTAATGCACTGAACTCAGGGGAATATAAAAAGTTTATAGACTGTCTCAGTACGCGTTTTGTTTACAAATAGACCCACTTGCTTGCTTCGCAACATGTGGTAATGAAATTTGTACTTTATTGTATGGCTAGTGTGTGTGTCTATTTGTATACAAAGCATACACATCAGTCTCTAACATTTAAATAATACATCTCTATTAGGTTACAATTAGCTGGACAAATTTACAATAGTATAAACTTGATTGTAGGTACAGGTTAAGTCAGAACTTACTATAAAGAAAAAACGAAATAAAGAAAACACATGAAAAAGTATAGGTTAATACAATCAGTACGATAATATTAAACAAATAAAAATATGATATGAACGATGTTATACAACGAACAGTGTTAGCGAAAGATTTCAGTACACTTGTCCTACTTTCCATTCGAAATTCTTGTTCAAATCTTTGCCAACTCTCCTCTCTCGCCCTTCTTATAACGCCCCGCTCTTCTTCCAATGTCCCATTTTACTTCCAGCACCCCCACCCACCGTCTTCCAACGGCCACACCCTCCTTCTAACGTCATTGAAAATACTAAATCCTCACCTTGACGCTTCGTCCGTCTCTGTACAAACGGAACTTATTTCCGTCGATGCTGTAACCCAAGGTATAGCTAGTAACCCTTTCGTTCGCCTCATAACGTCCTTGAGTCGCTACTCCTTTTACTCTCGATAATGCTCCCAGATCTGCTTGTATCCACTGTTTCTGGTTTTTGTGTTTTGATACCCAGGCCCCTCTTCCTCCCCGGTTCCTACGGTTCAATCTCGCTCTCCATGGTCCATGATTCACATCGTACATTGACGAGGCCCTCAAGTGCGCCTTACTAATTCGTTCATCTTCCATTCCAAGGGGTGTAGAGCATGAGTCTTGGAAAACAAAGGAAGTTTGTTTCAAACATTTATGCGTCGCAAGTGAGTTACTGTAATTTTTAAATTTTTCTTATGTTTTAAGACTTTCAAACACACTTTTTAAAGTAACAAAGAAAAATTTAAGGTTCAACGTTTGTGCTGCAAGTAAATTAAAATATATGAATGAACGAAAACTAACTTGCAAATTACCTTTCTTGCAATAACGTGGATCTAGCTCGACCAGCAGCGTACTTATGGCGCTTTCGTCACATACATACATAGATATTGGCCACACACACAATAGCAGCAGTATTTTATGATCCACAAATGACCTCAAAGCACCAAAGCCTGATGGAATACGCTAGAAATCTATTTTCGCCGAGGGAGAAAAACCCGCAGAGTCAGAATGCGATTGACAAATCTAGGCGCTCGTGAGTGCCGAAACACGAACCGAGGTCCAGATGGGTGGGCCAACTTGAGTATTCATAGTTCAAGACTTTTTTTACAAGAAAACGTTTCAGCAAGCAAAGTGGCAGAAAGAGTGGTTGATAATCAATCGATATTAGTCATTGATAATTAATCATAATAATTCGATTAATTTTCATGGATTGATAATTAAGCGATATAGTCAAAGTCAATCCATATTCTTGGCGTTGAAAACGGAATGAGAAAACCAAACTAATATCTTTTTATCGTAAACTTTATTTTACAACGGCATTTTTTAGGCTGTTATATTTGGGAATGCTTTCTGTGCTAACGAATATGACTATAGTAGGAATAGCTCTCCAACTTTTGTGAAAAAACAACCTTTGTGCCGGCGTTAAGTCTTACCAAATCTTGATTTTTCAATTAAATGACCAAGCTTTCGTTGAGCTTTTTTTTACGTTTAAAGTAATGGAGAGCGAATATACTTTTACTTTAACATTTTGCTCTAACAGGCCATATATAAACTGAGACTATCAAGTTTATATAACACTCCAACCTTTCTTACTAATCTCGGCATAAAACCAACACACTTGGTCCATATATTTTAGGATATATATGTTACAGGTCAAATTTATTCTTAGGTTATTTTTTTACCTAGTTCATTTTTTTAAACCTAGTTTATTTTAATAATTTTGTTTAAACCAGTTATTTTTGGCCGTGGTGAGACTTGTACCTATACATTATAAGGTTGAGAGTTATAGGTCAAGTGGGTAAGGAAGAGAACTAGAGATCCACAGGTTGGGAATTCAAATGCTCATGAGTACCTCTCTTTCTTCTAATGCAATACCATGGTTTACTAGCAGGCTCGCCAATTTACTCCAAGCACAGGGATCGGATATCC
>JAOBAY020041509.1:0-23546 GCA_025331085.2 Zoanthus sociatus
AGCACTCATGTCCAAGTAAGCACCCACCCCCCCTTTTCAGAGAAAAGTTCTTGCACAGGAGTATTTTGAAAGAAACAATTGTTGAAATTTGCTGTGAATACTTGTTTAAAACTGCTGCAACTGCTGTAAGTTTAACAATGTTTTCTGATTACAATACACGTTTTGTGACTACCGAATGATTGACTTTGATGACGCTTCTTTGTTGTAAAAACAGAACTTTGACTTTGAGTTTTGACATTCATCTTGGAATATTGTATTGTAATAATTGTTGATATTAAATTGTTGCGTTTATTAACTTGTGCGAAGTGGGTTTTTTTTGGGCTTCAAAAAGGGACTATTATTATGCAAATTACCTTTGGAAACTTACCGTACAAGTGCCCATGCTTGAGTAAGCACCCACCCCTAAACTTCGATTAGATTTATTACTACGGGGGTGGGTGCTTACTCGGTCAAATACGGTATATACTTTTGATTTTATGCCTTGTGAACAAGATTGACTACATTTAAAGTGAATTTGAATGCCAGCAAAAGAATTTTAAACTGTGAAAAAGGTCAATGCTTGCCTACAAATTACTGGTTTACATGGAAATTGAGATCATTTTAGTATCCCCACAATACACTCAAATTTTTTACTCGGAACAAGGCTAATGAGAATGACTTAAATGCAGACAAAACATTAAAATGAATTCTGTTTATTAAATAAGCCTATAAACCATCCCAGATTTATATTTAATCTTAGACTTTTACTGCCAGGATTTAAAAAATTTTGCAATAAAAAACAAAACAAACCATTTAATGTAGAAACTATATACAAATCAACTGAAAAACATTTTCTTGTTTTTGGGGTAAGTATTTTGAAAAATTTAAAACATTAAAAACCTATGACTTCTGTAATTCGTGTAATGGCATAATCAAATGTAACAACATTTTATTCATGTCAAACTGTTGGGTTCAATTCCTCTCCATCTATTTTACCAGTTTTATAAAGTGTCAAGATATACAAAAAGAATTTTAAAACTGACATTTTGGATTGTAGCTATTTATCAATGCATGAAATTGTTTCTGTAGAAACACCAATACAACAGTCCATTTATCCATCTGTATTAGTAAGGTGGTTCCAACAAAGGTCTATAGTCCAAAATGTAAGTGCCAAAATTGAAGGGTCTAGTGCAAAAACAACGTAAGTGACTTTGTATGAAATGCTAAATTCTCCCAAAATGTTATGAAGAGAAAAAAGGGATAACATAGGGAGAGAATTGAGAACTTGATCAAAATTCACTTAAATATGTCATTTTTATCTATCATACAAAAATGATGTAACTTTGTATGAAATGCTAAATTCTCATAAAAGTTAGGAAGAGACAATAGGGATCATCTAGTGAGAGTTGAGAACTTCATCAAAAATCACTTACGTCGTTTTTGCACTAGACCCTTTAAATGTAAACAAATATCAGCCTATACTAGTGTTGGAATCAATATCAGTCTATGATACCTGGGTTGGAGGAATTTCTGCTTTAAGGGTTTTTAACCCTTCTGTGGCATAGTGAGCAGTGGCAAGATCTGTGAATGGTGCGGCATCATAGAATAACTGCTTTACCCTGGCTTGCTCTTCTAAACTAAGAACTGTGGTGGGGGATACACTGGCATGGCTGACAGTAAATAAAACCAACAGTAACAGCATCATAACACCTGTGTAGGAAAAAAAAAAGGTTTCTGTGCATGCAGTATACATAATTATTGAATTAGGCTATCACAAATTGACCTCTAGTAGAATAGCCAATAAGAATACAGGATGTGTGCTGGACCGTTAAGCCTTGGTCAAACGGCCCATGATAGTCCATGATAGTTGAAGCGCGCGTGCTTCCATTTGACCACCAACTTTCATGCACTATCATCGACTATCATCAACTATCATTCATTTTGAACTTGTTCAAATTCTTCATGATAGTCGAAGATAGTTTTTTCGTTTAACCACGCGCATGACCAGGTGAATAATAGTTGGTGATAGTTGATGATAGTTTTGTGGGAAACAACTATCATCGACTATCATGGGCCGTTTGACCAACGCTTTACTTAATCCTCTTCGTACCGGGGGTACACAAGGCCGAGTATGTACCCCCGGTACGAAGAGGATATATAGCACTTATTAACCGATAAAGAGGTCTTTATAGGGAAATCTCAGACTGAGGTTTGAGGTTTCCCTGTAAAGACCGAGCAGAAGAGGTTAATAAGTTATTTATTATATAGCTTTTGTCGAGTTCGGATTTTATGAACTACAGCGGATATTATTTTTAACATCCGGTGACGCGCTCTAAGCTTCGGATCGTGGTCGTACTCCTATGTGACCAAGCTTCTACACAACGAACACAACTTATTTTTTAAAGAAGTTTAGTTTGAACAACTATATTTTATTAATATGAACTCAAAAAGTCATAATTCAAACATTTCAAGATTTTTCGTAAAAAGTAAAATTTCAACCGGAATTCTACTTAAAACGCTATTTTGTTTCATTCTAAATGGCTCCGGCTCAATCCGATTTTTTGAAATTTTGATAATGATGACGTCAGCACAAAAGCGGATCCCACATTCAAAATCACGGTGTTCTTACATTCAAACAGATGAATACGGTTTAGATGTAAGCGGAGCTCCCATCTGGGGGCGGTACCATGGGCGGGAACCCTGCGGAGACTCTGCTCACCTTAACCTCCACTCCACTTGCACAAATTTCCAATTTTTTTCCCCAACAATTCTAATAGTATAGTGATCGTTTTGAGAAATGAAATTTCGAACTTTGCAAAAATTCACCACAAACTTCAGAGCCATAGCTACATTTGCGACAGAGACATGCCCCACGATATGCCCCCCTTAATGGGTGGGACGCATTAAAGCCACGCTCTACCCTAAACTTCGGTGGATAGTGAAGGAGTTGAAAGAAGTATTTGAGTTAGAACAATTGTGGGGATCACCGCCAAACCGTCCCTCCAGACCATGCGAAAATGCAACTTGTTTAGGGGACGCTTTGGCGGTTTTTTATCAAATATTAACTCCAAAATTAATTTTTAAACTTCACTAAACTTCCCCCAAAGTAAAAATTCTCTTAAAAACATACATTTACAAAACCTATCTTCTCCCTCAAATCTCATCTAAAAAATCTCAAAATATTCAAGAGGCTTCCTTCTTATTCAATCTGTAATGTGATTATCAGATTGTTTACATTTTAAAATAATGACGTAGTTATCATCAGAAATATCATTAAAAGTAGCGGACCAACACCTGTCTTTGATCTATCTGCAAATGGTTTGTCTTCTCGGGTAAGGATGTTAAACAGTGGGGCCCAGTCTCCGGACCCTGTACAATGAGACTGTTGCGTGATCTGTCTCTTGTAATGAGAGCACTATAAATATATAACATATTTGGGCGCCGCTGCAGGGGACGATCTAAGTCTCTCAACGGTCAATTTTGTACTTGTTTGTAAAGCGCATTTGAACATAATCATATCTGCTAAATAAATTTGATAAATATTATGATTAATATTTTAGGGTTGACTCGTCTGCATTCCGAAAGTATCCGTTCCGTAATTCGAAGCCTTGCAATTCAATACAGTTGAGACAGTTACAACTTTAGAACTCAAGTTTCCTGTTTAGAAAACTGTAGCAGGGCAAGAGAAGTAAACTACATTTTGGTTTAATGTTAAAATAATATAAATATATTACTTTACGATTTCATCGTTTACCATTCTGGTAGTTTAAAAGAGACATGAATTCCATAGCGAATCTTAACGACGAAGTTACCTGGGCTTCTTCGTTAACTTCATCTTTTATTTCAGTAGCAGCTGATAAAGCATTGCTCTGTTGTTGGATGGCCTCAAGGCTCGTAGCTTTCATATCATTCAGCATCCCAATTATCCGTGTTTTAGCCTGAAAAACAGGGACATTTGATAGACATAAAATAAAACAAGAATATTAGGCGAAGATTGAACTAATTAGGGGTTACAACAGGACCATTATTTGTAGTACTAGTAGTGACCCATGGAGCCCGCACTTATCAAATGAGATCAAAGACGTTTTACACAAAAGCGTTAGTACGCATCCTCTTTTCTTCCCTCTCATTGTTCTCCTCTACTCTTCCTCCTCCTTCTGCCCTTATTCTTCCACTCCTCCTTGTTCCTCATCCTATTCCCCTCCTCTCCCTCTTCCTTTTACTCCTCCACCTCATCCCCTCCTTTCTCCTGCTCCTTCTCCCCTATCTCCTTCTCCACTATTTGCTCCCTCATCCTCTTTCTGCTCCTCCTTCTGCTCTTTCTCTTCCTTTTTCTCCTCCTGCCCCTTCTTCCATCCTGTCACTCCTCCTTTTCCTCCTACTTGACCTATTCCTTTTCTCCTCCTGCCCCTTCTTCCATCCTATAATCACTCCTCCTTTTCCTGCTCCTTCACCTCTTTCTTTTTCTCCTCCTGCCCCTTCTTCCATCCTGTCACTCCTTCTTTTCCTGCTCCTTCTTCTCTTCCTTTTCCTCCTCCTGCTCCTTCTACCATCCTCTCACTCTTCCTTTTTTCCTCTTTTGGCTCCTTTTCCTCCAACTACAACTAAAGCTATAAACAACTCCTGCAACTATTCTGAAATTATTATAGTCCATTTTAACCTTAATTCGAGATTCTTTAGCGCTGGCGGCCTCCTCTTCTCGTTTGCGTTTTTCATCTTCTGTCAAACTATCGTTACCAATGAAAGAGGCAGACGTCTGATCTTCCGACTGTACGTTCAGCACCGAGAACACAGCTGTAATTAGTTGTGTGGCTGCCTGAGTATCGCCCGCCAAAACTTTGTCATATATGGCACCCTTGTCACTGGATAATAACTCGAGGTCATCCGATGTCATTTGTGGCTCTGTCACCTAAGAGGCACAGATTCAACTTACTTACTATTGATTAGTTTTTAAAAACAAAACAATTGAAATTTATTTAGCTTGCCAAACGACATCGAATTTGAGTTATCGTGAATAGTTTCATAGTTTAAAGTTTATAGGAGAAGTTGCCATAAGCGCTTCTTAGTAAAAGAATTTTCTATAAGACATATTGAACCAATTTAATAAAACCGTCGCTGAAAAATTATCTGAGATAACACCTGTATTATTGTTTATCTTCGTTCGGCTTACGTAGTGACGCTTCGAGCGGGATACATGACTGTGAACAAAGCCAGTCATAACTTCATTACATTATCAAAAATTGAAAGCGTTCGTTACCCTCACTGTAAGATACAAAGGTATTTATGCAATTCACGTTACGTATCGGTGGCAACTCTCATAAGGATAATCTTGCCATTTATCGTTCCATTTTGAATGCAATTCTAAGTAGGAAAATCACAACGTTAACTGAATTTTCCATTTTATTTTTTAATATGGCGTTAAAATTGTTTAAAAAGGTAAATAATAAAAATCAATCAATTCCTCAAAAAAAATATGAGAGCTTTGTAATGTTTTTTAAAAGTATGGTAGTTCCTAATCATTTTGTATGGAGAGAATCTTAGTAACTCTGTACAACCAAAAAACTAAATATAAATGAAATTCTTACTCTGACTTTGAAATCAACTTCTGCGTAACTGCCAAAGGCATCGCTTATCGTGGCGGTGAGATTAAAAGTAAAGTTATTCTCTTTAGGGCCAACAGGGAGTTCGAATGGTTCAGGTGACATCTCGGATCCGATATAGATCAAGTTTTCTTGTGTTGTATGAGCGCTTAGTTTGTAAGTAAACTTGTATGATAAAGGGAGGTCTGGGTCAGACCATCCGGGACACTCAATAGTGAAGAGAGTTTCCAACGCAACTCCATTGGTAGAACTAATATTGCAACTTCCATTTTCAGGGGGCAAGTTTACTTGAAACTGAAATTCCGTGTAACCTTTTGATTCAGCTGCAGGAAAGATAAAAATTAAGATTCGAAAAGACATTAATCTCAATATATTAAATATGTGCATCACCTCCAAACCTGTTGGTCTGAAATTAATAATTCAGTTACAGCTATGTAATGTTCTCCAATAGTTGGAAAACGTTTGCGTTAATGATTTAGGAAAAAGATGGCAGCTATGTGGCTTCATAGCGCAATTGGTAAGAGCTCTTTACAGGCATTGCAAAGGTTCTGATCTAGTTTTAACTTCTTTCAAAATGAAAGCACAACATTCCTTTCCTTTGTCCAAATGATTGTTAATCTTTATGACAATCAATCAGCAATCAATATGACGTAATTTCCCGCGATACTGACTTGACAGAGTGCAATCTCTGCAATCCAAAAGTCAACGAAAGCGACGACAATTGTGCAGTGATTTATGTGTTCATAATCTTGTCTAAACTCACTAATCATTAAAGTCTGAAAATCGTTTAAATTTATAGCTAGTAAAAAACATCTCATCATATAAAATACAATAGTTATTTAACAAGAAATTCCATTGTAGTTTGTACTCTAATTGAGCTTAAATTTATTCTATCTGGGAAGATTGAAGTAATGCGGAAATTCTGTAAAAAGGTCTGTTGGCATTCACGTCTTTCTATAAATACTCAACGTAGCAACCTGGCATTGCAAAAAGATGCCTCTTAGATTATCTTTGTTCATCTGTCTGCATGAATAGATGCGTTCAAAATACTATCACGTTCTGAAACTACAGGAAAATGTAAAGTTAATTTGTTGAAAGTATCATTTTAGGTCAGTTTATAATTAAACTAGAAGTTTCTTATAGAAATTGCAGTGCTGCGAGCTGAATTCTATGCGCCACATCATGACGCCGGTGAGATAAGACTCAATGCATCAAACATGAAGAAAGCAACTCGTGGGAGACATCGAAAAGTCAATTTATTGTATGCATTGTAATAATTTTAATATTAAGAATTGAAATTAATACAAAACAAAACATAACAAAGTGAAAATAATTTTTAAAAGATTATGTATTTTACCAGTGTTCATAAACTGGTTCGATGCCACTGTCATTTACTGCTTTAAGAATTCCGAGTTATTTGAGATGGTGAAACAACGTATTTCTTACCTGTCAAAATAAAACGGTATAAACGTAATTGCAATAAAAAAAGATTTACCAAAGCTAAGGCTGCTGGCTTACAAAGATATCGGTGTTTTATTTGATAAAAATCCGTACAGTGGTCTCCTGATGCTCGCTAAAAACATTTATTTTGAAAGTTTTGGCGACATCGACAAACTCATTCTCCGTTGTGCGAAAACATTCTGCATTCCTGTACTAAGGCTGTGGTTGCACAAACCAAGGAAGGGAATGTTGCGCCCGGAAGCAGCCGTTCCTGAAGAGCAAATTTAGCGTGACGACTCGGGTGACGGCTGCGAAGAAGACTATTTATAGAAGGACTTACTCTGCAGTTCATAGAAACGCAAAAAAATCGCGTTTTGTTCAAATCTCAAGTTTTTAGGGATGTCCTTTAAGAAGTATGTACTTTTTGATAAGAAAAAAAATAAAAGAATATGTTATGGGCACTCTAAGTGATAAAGAATATCTCCGTCCCAAAAACCATTTCATGATGTTGTTAACAGAGTTTATAATCTTCACCAGTACCGTAAGTCTATGAATTTGCAATCTGTGGTGAAGTTCAGCTTCTTATGAATAAAGCAGTTGTTGTTACCTTTAATCCACGAAAAAAACTTGATCATAGAAAATGTCCCAGGTGTTAACACGCCAGGAGAAATTGCAAGAGTCTTGGAAGCACGTCCGGTGCTTGTCCTAAATCGTTCATCTGGAACCCGCTCCCATTCTTCGCTCGGTTTCCTCCTCTCGAACATATCCCAGTGGTAATGAAGCTGAGCAGCAGATCCATAGTTAGTACACTTTCCTTCAACGGAAAGTTTTTCTTCACTTACTTTCTTTGCTTTGCAGTTAACTACACAACTAAAATGCAATACAATGTTAGTTTATAGAATTAGGAACGAAGAATTTTTTTTCTTTCCTGATTTCTGGTAAGGCCTCTATCTTAGAACAAGGTGTTAGCTTTAAATATTGGCTCGCTATAAGATATTTCTATTATTCATTTCCGAGTTACAACTCATTTGACCGCTGGGAAAACACAAGTGTTGTGAAATTCGTGAAAATTAACGAATTTTCAGACTCGCGTATGAACCAAGTAATTTCTCAATAAGAAAGATACGTAAAATCGGCCCTTAGCTACGCAATTGCTGGCTTTAAAACTTAGAATCTCATAAAGAGCCCATAGGGACAAAAATGATATAGTCTATGCAGGTTATGTTCAATTGCCTAGATACACTTAAACAACCTGCAGCTATAGTCAGCAAGCTTACCAGTATTAGTTTGCTCAAGTGCATGCCAGTGTAGAAAGGTGACGGGTGAGTTCATAACAATCATAGTCTGGGAAGCAGATCTAAGACACTATAAGCAATAATGTTTTTACGACGGGCTGTTTATTAAACTACACATAATTTTAAAACCAAATGTATGTAATTAATGTATTAATGAACTTTTCTGCTTCAATCACCCATCATGAATTATGGAGGAAAATTGCTTTCTTATAATAAAGCCGGTATGCTATATGTCAAAAGTAGTGCAATAATATTTAACGTTCTCTAAACACGTGACCAACCTAGTTAGTTTGCTCACTAGCCGCACGTAGCTAAGTAGTATGTAGGCACGTGACCAACTCCTACAAATGACCGGCCAATGGCCCGGCTAATGATTGAATACACTTAGGTGCAATAAAACACTATATGGGTTGATATGTGTCCTTTCAAAAATAGATGCATTTTGATGAATCAGTAATTTTTTACTAGTTTTGATAAAATGAGCAAAACCTGGATTCCCGTTCACGTAACTTATGAATTTGCTTTACAAAAATTTAAAAACTTAAGGTTTTTGGATCTCAAACAAATATTGTAATTGTAGATTCTGGGTAAAGACACTTTTAAAGACACTGGAATGAATAAAGAATACTTACTCGATTAGCAAAGAGGGTGGTTCACCGAGAACTATTTCCAATCGTTGTTTAAAGCTAGCTTTGCGTTCGTCTTTCTGTATCCTTAGCTCAATGACATAATCGCCCAGATTTAGATGACCTGTGCTGAGCTGAAAACTCGGCGATGATATATTCATCGGCCCGAGGCCTGATCCAAAGCAACCACCAAGTGATGCTTTACTTTTCTCTAGTGGCACTGGCAACATGTCTGCAACATTATCTGGAAAACTCTCGTTTGCTTTACGGCATAACCACATGAATATTATGTTCTCATGGAAACCGGGGCCAAAATCCGGATCTTGGGAAGCAGTTCCATTTATTGTAATATCAAGAGAATATCCTTCACTCCGACCGTTTCCGCCAGCAATATTAGCTATCAGCGGGCTTTTGTCCACACAAATAAAGCCATCGGTTGTGTTTCGAACACCGTCGATTCCAAGCATGATTACTGTAAAGATTACTTTAATAATTCCAAACGGTAGCGAATTCTGAGGTATAAAAAGGTTTGAGTTTGACAAAATAGTAGAAATGTTTAGTGAGATTTCAGTTTTATCTTGAGCGTGATACTGGAAAACTTTCCATTCAAATTGAGTTTGTCGTGAAGCTTGACAGTCAATGATATTTTTGGTGTAAATCGTAAACTGCTGCGATCGAAAGGTTTTCATACACGATTTAGGTGTCCCGCCAATACCAACTATTTCTACCTGAGGGTACATGCATGGCCTGTATAGAAGAACACTAGAAAAATTTCTGATCAGTTGCGACACTTGATTATTTGCCAAGATCTTTACTGGGTAGATTTGAGGATAATCATAACGATGACTAAAGTTTAAACGTTTTACATCCTTTTCAACTTCAATAAAATGAACTTCAGAAAACTCTTGCTTCCTGGATTTGGTTCCAAAGACTTTTTTGCTGCCATCTCCAAAGTCGATTTGAACAGCCGATTCTGTTCCAAACTGTGTAAAGGTAAGTACAAAACTTGTTGTTTCATTCAATGCACGAGGACTGTTATCGGAAATCTTCATTCCGATGATTGCCTCCTCAATTAATAATGGAAATATAACTGTGTGATCACCAAGAGCATTGGAAGATTTAAGGGTAAAATTGAAAACTCCCACAGAGGAATACCGGTGTTTCCTTGATAAAATGCTACTATTCGTGGTATCGAGGGACGATTTATCGCCGTAATCCCAGGTAAACATAACTCCACTACCATTAAACGCAAATACCTTAAACACTACATCAAAGTCAAGAGGAAAGACGTTTTTATTCCTTCCTCCAGGAGGTTGCCCTGATAGTGGATCCTCATTTGATCTTTCGACTGTAATCACTACGTCTGTGATTCGTTGTTGGACCTCAACTTTGACTTTTCTCCGCATTGAGCTGACCAAGTTTGTTACATTCATTACTACAGTGTAAATACCAGCTACGATGTAACTGAAATAAAAAGAAATATTTAAAAATTAAAATTTACTTTTAAATAGTTTGCTTTCCGATTCATTGAATGTGAGTGGCGCTTGGTAGACACTAACATATAAAATGTTAGTGCTTATTGGGTGCTGGTTGTTTGGGTTGGTGCTGTGCGGTATACAGAATAATTTTGTTCCTTTCATTCCTACTTGCATACTACATACCTATTTCTTCGTTTAAGATCATTGTTGTCATTTAATGGCAATGTGTTGATTTAAATTTTACTTAATATACGGCCAACGCCAACTTAAAATAACATGAAGTGACCAACTCGAAAGCTCACCTTTGGTCACTGTGCACTATTAAATGTTGTTCTTTTTAGGTAATTTGTATCTATCTGTATCTTTTCATATTATTATTATATACAATCTTATGTAATGTTTTGTCTGCTGTAAACAGTGCAATAAATAAACTTGAACTTGAAGTTTAATGTCAAGAAAATCTGAAAATGTCCTTAATCATTTTAGTGTTTTCGTTGCTATCGTAAACGATGTCTAATTTAACGATGTCTAACTTGTACCTTTGTCGCCTCACGTACTTTTCTGTTACGGGCCCCAAGTCTGCTCTTAATATCACAGACCATTTTGATTGCACAACATCTAATATTATTTTTGGCATTCAGTGCTCCAATTGCAACATTATATATGTTGGGGAAACTGGCTGCTGTTTTGTTGATAGCATCAGAGATCATTTTTATGACATTCACAAGGACGATCTATCTAAACCGTTTTAATTCTTCTAGTCATTCTATTTCTAATTTTTTTGCATTCGGTCTTTGTCATCAACTGCGGTAACGATTGTCGCAAGACTAAAGAAATGCGACTATAGCTAATTCACGTTTTGAGCACTTTCAATCCCCACTGGATAAATGAACGCTTCTTTTTCTGTTAACCTTTTGTCGTCCCAGTTGTTTTTTTTTTTTATTTTGTCTTTTTAGTTCATTTTTTCAAACATCTCTACCCTTTATTTCCTTTTGTTTTTTACATACTTATCCCATTGTGTCATCCTGATATGCTTTACTATATAACTCTGACTCTCAATGGACAGGACAGTAACCATCGCTACTTAGCCCGAAAGGATGGAAAGCTGAGTTAGTTTGGTCGGGAAAGAAGGTCACACAAATATTCAAATCTCGGCAAAGCCTGGAATAAACCGGGAACTTTGTGGTATGAGGGCAGAGATTTTGTCAACTGCCCCAACCATACCTACCCAAAAATCACGGTAGAAGGAGAAGGAATGGCGCTTAGAGGCTTTTTCAAACAAATTCCTTGGTTTGATATTCGTTTATGTTTGATTTATTTCATACAATAAATATCTTTCATTGTGTAACAATGTGAACGTGTGTTCTCGAAACCACAAAGATTTTGAAAATAAGTCATATATATTATACTTGATATATGCGATACATTAAAGTATTCTCTGTTAATGGTTCTTTTTAAAAAGAAATTATTAGAAACGAATTGAGAACTCGAAATTCAAAACTTGGCTATCCGTATGAAGTGCTACATAAAATATTTTCGGTCTAAACTTTATGACTCGCCAAATAAAAAAACTTACAAAAGGTTTTAATCCTCGGACGGCGAAGACATTTAATGTAACAAATTAGCTTAAGGGGAGCAGTCATATGGATATTCTCCCCCCCCCCCCCCTAACTCTTCCATCTAACTGTTTTTCTAGAAAAAGTTTGACAACCAACATTTAATAGCAAGCACAAAGCTCTACTATTGCAGTTTTCAAAAACATTTTCTCCTGTCAATTAATTGGTTTCCACGACAACATAAATTGATGACAAGATAATTGCGAAATGTTGAAATTATTCATTTTTTCATATTTTAGTCCATAAATTCCTGGTATTTTGTATATTTTAGATTCTTTTATTACCTTTTATGACATTGTTTGTATAAGTTTTCTGGTATTCCGGAATTTTTTTTCTTTTTCAAGAGCTGCAAAAAATGTTCTCTTTAAGTTAAAAACACGAAACTTTGTCAACCTTTATGTTTACTCGCAATGAACACTATAGAAAATACGGTGGGCAACGCAAAACGCTTAAGTAGAAAATCGGAAAACTGTTGGCACTAATTTGATTTGTTGACAATCATTTTGAATTCAAGATCATACCTGTGATTCTCAACTATGTATTGCTGGAATTCTCCTGTAACGGAAGTTGTTCCATCACCATAACTTAGAACAAATGTTGCGTTAGTTGGTTTCGTTGCTCCAGTAGGAATAGTTAAATTAAAATTCACCACTTCAGGATAGATTCCCTTTGGGCTGTCAGTTATCAGAGTAAATTTTTCAATTGGGTCCTGAACAATGATGGTCTTTGACATAACCTCGGAGCTTACTGAGTTAACAACAAGCAACTCAACGTTGTATATTCCCGGTAAGTTGAATGAAGTACGTAAAGTAAAGCTACCATTTTCATTGCAACTTCGTGAGGTAAGCACAGTGCCGTTGAATTTCAATAAGGCTTTTGCGTTTGAGCCTTTTGTTATCCTCGAGTATAAAGTGACATTCTCATTCGTTTTATAGGCCTCCTTGGAAGTCTCAAGCCACAAGCCTTGAATAGGCGTCTCGACATTCACGTAAAACATGATAGTCATTGGCTTTGTGACTAGGTTCAATGCAATGGCGCTAATGCTATAGTTTCCTGGTCTAGGAAAGAGATTAGAATGAATAGTCGCTGCTGCTGCACTTCCATTGGCTACTAACCACTGACCAGTTATGTTAAAGCCATTAAAGGTAAGGTAATAAGTAACGTTTGTTCCTGAAGAAACTGAAAAATAAACAGTCAAGTTATGGTAAATCAAATGGTGGTTAGGAACGGATCCTATCTGGAAATTTGTGATTGGCTCTTGGATGATGATAACAGTTGTAGCTGTGGCATTTGTTAGCTCGTTCACGGCAATGGCGGTGGCGTAATAAACAGCGGCTTGAGTAAAGGTGTGATTTTTACCCAATACAAATAAACTGGCGACTTTTAAACCGGTAATATTATCAAAGCGGAACCCGTCGCTTATGGAGAATGAAATATTCACATTACTTCCTTTTTGAAGGGTAAAACCGATCATAACAGTTTTATTCACTTGGCTGGCATTAATGGTCAGGAAATCAAGTCCTTCTACAGCTTCAATGACCTCCACGCTCTGACACTGGGCAAGTGTAGCCGACACTTGATTAAAAGCCATAAGCTTGATGGAATAGCTGCAATTAAGAAGAAAAAAAAATACATTAACCGTAAGATGAAATACCTGATAAAACCTTACAAATATTTGTAAGTATATATATGAAAGTGTATTTTCTTACAAATACTGTATTAAAAGGCCCGGTTCTTAAAAAAGCTAAAAGATTTTGACAGCTTTTTCAATATTCAATGTGGTAATATGTCTAACTTTTGTTATGTTCCTTTTTCTAGTCTATTTAGGCAAACGTTGTTATCCGGGAATCTTTTGATTGGGACCCCAACTTTTAAGCAAAATCTTGTAGAGAGAATTCCTTCACTAACTTAGTTTGAACCGCGATGATAGTCAAAGTTGTTAGCAAACAATTTTCGTTGAAGACTTCTTAAAACTTAGTAACTACAGAGAAAAGTGAGAGACTTTTAAGTACAGCTGTTAAATCACTGCACCGCAAAATTTGTTTTGTTGCTTCATATTTAAAATCAAGTAAAACGTCTTTCCACGTTCGTCTTATGACGTCATTCACAATATTCATGAAACAACAACAAGCAAGAGAGTTATTTTAACCAGAAACTGGTATCAATGGCTCCCTTCCTCTGACCTTTTTCCAGTTGATGTAGCATTAAATACCTTAGTTAGCTAGAGAGGGCTCACATAATCTGACCTATTCCAGTTACTGTAACATTACATAGCTTACTTGGTTAGAGATGACTTTTATTTAATCTGTCCAACTCCAGTAACTGTGGCATTGCATAACTTATAGTTAGTTGGAGCTGACTCTCATAATCAGTCGCGCCTTCCACCTCTACGACCCGGGATCGATTCCCACACGCCGCACGTGGGCTGAGATTTGTCAATCTTAATCTGATTCCGAGGGTTTTTCCCCGGGTACTCCGGTTTTCCTCCCTCTGCTAATTCGACTATTTTGCCAAGATCTGAGCCGTTGAGCGATTAAACCGATTAGCCTCTGGCTATGGAGAATGGGCAACCATATCCTTCGCAACTGACGTTAAATAAAGTATTTATTTATTGCATAGCTTAGTTGATAGGAGACGACTATCATAATCTGACCTATTCCAGTTAATAAGGCATTACATAGCTTGGTTGGAGATGACTCTCATAATCTGGCCAATTCCAGTAACTGTGGCATAATATTGCAAAACTTAGTTTGTTGGAGATGACTCTCATAATCTGGCTTATTCCAGTTACTATGGTATTACATAGCTTAGTTGGTAAGAGAAATGTATCGGTAACGCATATTTTATGTTAAGAACTTTTCGTAACTTTTTAATAGCTTAACGAACCGTTATTCTATAAAGTTTTACATAACGTTTTTTTTATCGAGAACAAATAAAAGGATTCATGCAGAAACTAACATGTACGGTACCTTCCAAGATTATTGTATTGGTGTGTTATATTTGCCCGATTAAAAATTGTTTTGTTTTCACTTTCTCCTAAGTCCCATATGA
Source organism: Zoanthus sociatus (assembly GCA_025331085.2). Taxonomy (NCBI): domain Eukaryota; kingdom Metazoa; phylum Cnidaria; class Anthozoa; order Zoantharia; family Zoanthidae; genus Zoanthus; species Zoanthus sociatus. The sequence continues at coordinate 15,086 of JAOBAY020041509.1, forward strand.
AGGTGACGTTAGTTCCACGAGTCATGTTTACTTTAAATTCAATTCTTCTCCCTAACAGTACAAAGTCTGGGATCAAAAGCTCCAAGTCAGTTATGGGATGTTGCACTAGGATTCTTTGGCTCTTGATGGCAGAACCATGAGGGTTTCTTAGAAAAAGAGTGATATCATGGTATCCTGGTTGTGTAAAAGTGAAGTTCACAATCACTTGTGATTTGAGTAGAATGTGCGCGGCGAGGGCGTACTTGGTGTTAGTTTTGGCTGTAACAGAGCTCGGGCGAAGGATCGATCCTACCATCACTCCGTTTGCAGGCAAATCCACTATCCATCCTTGAATAGACGAAGCTGTTGAAGTCGCTGCTACTTGCCCGGTCAAGTTGCTACCAGTCCATCCTAGAATATCTCCTGGTAAAACATTATAGCTACTAACATTGCTGATTTCAAACACGTGATAACCGGAAGCGCCGGGATTAGCAATGATGACGTCATGTACCAAGATATAATTAAAAGGAGGGGTTGTTGGTAACCTAGGTACAGAACATGTAGTATTACTAGTAGTACAACAAGCTCCTTCATGTAAGCTGAAAACACTGGAGTTACTACATCTGAATTCTTCATCACTGCCAACAGAGCTTGATGGCCGTAGGACCTGTGAGTTTTTAATAATCATTAATATTAATTATTACAACATATGTTCTTAATTAGACGAAAGCGAGATAGATCACCTAGTGAAGAAACTATATTGTTGAAATGATGAAATAAACCAAGTATTATTGTTATTATTATTATTTTAATTTCAAGGACAAACTTTATTGCAATGTTATACTTGAGTGATATCCTAGGAATTGAAATACTTTCAAAAAACAACTATGTGAATAATTAATTATTTACATAGTTGTTCTTTATAATTGATATTTTCAAAATGCCACTGCTATTATTATTATTATTATTATTAATATTTTGAAATACATTAGATAACAAATATGAACGATATATATATTACACGACGTTCGAAATCATCTTGATTTCATTTGCAAGTGATAAATGTAACATCGTTTCACCTTTATGCGAAGTCAAGATGACTTCTAAACGTCGCGTAATTTCGCTCATTTTTGTAATCAAGTTATTATTATTATTATTATTATTATTATCATCATTATTATTACTAATAGTATTAGTACTAATAGTATTATTTTGTCTCTGGCCAGATCTATTCGGCAGAGCGCAATTCATATTTTTGAGTCGAAACGTCATTTTAGTTCTTGAAATTTATAGACAGACAATTTCAAAAAAAAGATAAAAGTTATTTCACGTTATTTGGATTTTTTGTTTACGGATATAAACATGTGGAAAGTATCACAAATTACAGCTGCTTTGTTTCACAAAAAAACAAATAGAATTGTGCAAAAAAAAATTTGGTTCAATGATGCTTCCGTTTGTATTAAACTTTCGCATTTATTTGCATTTCTACCTGCAGTTGCCACATGCGCTAAACAAGCGCCTATTTTTTTATCTCATGAGGTGTGGTCCATGTTAATTAGATGGTTAAATTTTACAGATCTTTTCTTGTTTAGGTTTTTATCCAATTGTCCATCAACTCACGTGAATTTGAATCGGACCAGGTTTGACAAGGTAGCATTCCACTGACTGTAAAAAGCCTTCTGCTGTCACTTTAGCAAGTGGTAACAGATGAATTCTTGTTGTCGATAACACAGGTGCTTTTGTTGACGGAACTCCAATGTTGGCATCCTCGCCTATTTTGTATGGTACCGCGTCTATCAAATGGATAAAAGAAAAATTTTGAACAGCTAGGCGGCAAAACCGTCAATCAGCCATACACTCTTTGTAAAATCTCCATTAGATCACAGAAACAGTTTAGCATATCACTCTCATATTTTCAGAAGATGTTTATTTCACAAAACACTCTCAATATACAGTGCTTCAGTTATTGTAACCTTGTAAGAAACTGGAGCACATATGCTAATGAAGGGGAAAATGTAAACAAAGATCCGCCTATAAAATGTCTGTCTCCCGTAGTATATACGGTAGAAAACAAGCACTGAAAAAAATAGTGAAGGGAAGGAAAGGGGGTTATGGGGGACAGTGCCCCACTACCCCCCGGTCCCCCCGTTGCAACAGTCCCTGCTTGTTTGTATGACAATCAACAACAAAAAATAGTCACCTGATATATTGAATTTAGTTTCATTTCCTTGAGTGTACATAATTCCACTCACGTTGGCACCACGTCCTTGACTTACAGTACAGGAAGCATTAGAACCCGTCGGCCATATTGAGGGGCATTGCAACTGAAGACCTTCTGGGGGCGATTCAACCCTGGTTGTCGTCGATGTTGTAGTATTCTGTCCAGTGTAAGTCTCTACAGTTACCTTGTAATTAACAATGTTGAGTCAGATACGATGTTACGAACGATATTTGCTATTTATTTAATTGTACGCAAATTTAGCAGTCACAAAAGAAAAGCGAAAATTTTAATAACAATGAAATAACAAACTGACCCGCACTTTCGGTTGAAACTTTATATCTCAGTTAGTAAGAGCGTTCTATTGGTATTGTAAAGATCGCAGATTCCATTCTCATGGAATCCTAAAACGTCTTTTTAGACCCCCTACCAGAACGGTTAAACTTGCGTACATAAACGCAAGGGTACAGATTTCATTCACATGGAATCCTAAGACGTCTTTTCAAACTCCCTACTGCAATTGCTTAACTTGCGTACATAAACGAGCGAGCGAGCGAGGCTCTGTTGGTAAGATCTCTGACTGCCAAGCGCAGAGTCCCAGATTTCAATTCCCGGACTTGCCGAGGGTTGAACATTTTTGTATCCTCCTTTCGCCGCACCATCCGTGGTCAGGGATGTGAAGCCGATGGTTTAGTATTTTACTCTCTTAATTTTCAATAAGGGGACTTAAAAGAACCCACACTGTTTGAGAAGAGTAGGATTATGGCCTGGTGTTCTGGTCTTTCCTTGGTCGCAGGGGGTATTTATCCTTAAAATAATATTATAAATTGTGCGATGCAGTAGTCCTCAGCCACTGAGTGCGATTGGGGTTAGAAGTCGACCAGCCGATCTTTTTCTTTTGTTTTGTTTGGAAAAGATCGCAGGTTTCATTCTTATGGAATCCTTAGACGTCTTTTTAGACCCCGTTTCGCAACAACTTAAAACGCAAAGATCGCAGACTTCATTCCCATGGAATCCTAAGACGCATTTTTAGATCCCCCACCGCAATTGCTTAACTTGCGTACATAAATGCAAAGATCGCATGTTTCATTCCCATGGAATTCTAAGACGTCTTTTCAAATTCCCTACCGCAGTAGCTTAATTTACGAACATAAACGCAAAATCGCAGGTTTCATTTCCATGGGATCCCAAGACGTCTTTTCAAATTCCCTACCGCAACAGCTTAACTTGCGGACATAAACGAAAATATCGCAGAATTTATTCCCATGGCATCCTAAGACGTCTTTTCAAACTCCCTACCACAATTGCTTAACTTGCCTACATAAATGCAAAGATCGCAGGTTTCATTCTCATTGAGTACTAAGATGTCTTTTTAGACCCCCTGCCGCAATTGCTTAATTTGCTTAAATGTGAAAAGATCACACTGTGATAGTAAACTAAATATAGCAAAAAAAAGCAAACCAGCTCTTTTGACTGTGATATAGGAAACTAACTAATTTTAAAACAAACGAAGAAAATCTGAAACACTGTTAAGATGACGCAATCGGTAGAATTCAGAAAATATAAATTAAATGAAAATAAACATTAATATTTATTTGAGAAAATGTAATAAGAAAAAATAATGGAGAACAATATAAAAATAAAAGGAACACTAAAGTTACCTTGAGTAAATACACCCCAGGATTGGAGTACCGGTAGCCCAAAGTAGTCTTGCACGTAACAATAGGGGGCTCACCATCTCCAAAGTCGTAAATTATTTTAACCTTTCCAAAGTTTGAAGGCAATTTTACTGTGATGTAGGTTAGTTTACCCAGTACAACTGCAGTCACAGGAGTCACGAACACAACCAGTTCAATCTTAGGTTCCGGAAGGTGATAAACTCGAACACCTGGTTTTCCATACTGAAGGTCCAATCTCGTTCCAGTACTTCCGTAGTAAGGGAAACGACACATTAGCTACAACGGAGAAATGCAGGATATTAGGTGCCGGCACGTGGATAGGAATTTTATATTGAAGTGTTCAAGTTGATATCTCACAAAGATTTCTTTAGCTACACTGAAGAAGAAGGTCATGGCAACAGTGATACATAAAAAATGGTATCCTCACTGGAAACCAAGTTTTCGTCACTGGAGAAATCGCCGTATACGTATGTCAATGGTTTCTATATTTATAGTTTATTTCACGGTAGGTAAGCGCGTACGATTTTTATTCACAAGTTGTGTAAACCAACCGAACAGAACTCAAAGATAAACATATTTTTATTTTCTTTCAAACGAAAACAGCGCGCGGTCAAGGCGCCTCACAGTTTGAGAGTTACACTAAATTGGCTTCCTTGAAAAAACTTTACTTCTACATAACAAGCAAAAATGCCGTTAAAAGGTAGAATTAGTTATAGTAAAATAGCACATCCTGAAAATATGTCGAAACAGTTTTACGAACCGTTGCAAGGAACTCACTGAAAAACTTGTTCAGCTCTTGAGGAGTTAATTCGTCCGTTTGTCTCGCCTTTCAAAACAAGAAATTTGCGAAACAGAGCAACATCGTGTTTTGTCTTTTTTTTCGTGTTATCATTTTTCTATCCGTCTATGAAGTCTTCTATAGATGAATCTAGCTTCTGAAAACTCTGATTTAAAGCCATCTTTCTAAAGAAAAAATGCGCCTAAGCCCTTTGTTTAAGTCAAGAGGTGCGGCGAGCAAGAGGTACGGTTTTGTTTACTATTGAAAATAATGTTATATCCAAGCAGAGCCTCGATACACCAATTTTCACTAGTGAAAAAAAAAATCGTATCACCAATCAGCTGGCTTCTCTAGCGTGAAGATACTAAATTTATATCGATGCTTTTTCAAGCATAAATCTCGGTATGTATATAATAAAATAACATGATTAAGCAACTTGGAGTATCTTAGTTCTAATTAACAATTAGATTACGAGCTCTCAATACATATCGCTTGAAGGCGAGGCGAATAATCTGGTTGTTTTAGTAATAATCACTGAAAAAGAAACAAAAGACCAAGATACTTTCTTGATAAACAATTATTGAATTTATTCCTACAACCAATGCTGATGATACACCAGCGACTATTCGACGAGTGAAAACAGTCAACTTGCTACTTCAAATTCTTTTTTTCTTACATTTGAAACATTTTATACAATATTTGCATGTCTATTTTAGTTCTCTCTGAAATTACTTTTTGAAAAAACATGTTTGATTCCTCTTCCGAAACATCTGCAGGAAAAACAGGAAAGGGACGCCATATTGCATTACTTGTTTACATCCCGCAGTATACACTGTCTGTCACCTGATACATAGCGAGTATGGTAGCCAATCAGATTGCAGTATTTGCGATAGATAGTAATTAGATATCTAATAGTTTCAGATAAAACGATTGCGGTAAAAGTTAACTCGATTCTATTAATGTTAAACTAGCACCAAGGGCAGTTGGTACCTCGGATTGGAGGGGACCAACCGAGAGATTCAACAAACTAACGAAGATGTGATAGTGACTAGATATCTAATAGTTTAAGATAGAAGGATTGTGGGAAAAGTTCACTCGATTCTATTAATGTTAAACTAGCACCAAGGGCAGTTGGTACCTCGAACTGGAGGGAACCCACCGAGAGATCCACGAACTACCGAAGATGTGTTAGTGACTAGATATCTACTAGTTTCAGTTAGAACGGCTATGTTAAACGTTCACTCGATTGTATTAATGTTAAACTAGCACCAAGGGCAGTTGACCTCGGATTGGAGGGGGGATCCACCGAGAGATCCAACAAACTAACGAAGATGCAGTCAAGGACACAAGCGTCGAACCTAGCTAGTGTGGTATCCTACTGACGATTCGTGGAGGTGGGTGGTGCCAATTTAATTAAGACTGACAGACCGAGAAAGGAACGGGTGCATGAGCAAGTGGTATCATGGTAATTGGCAGATTGAATACAGGAATAATATAATAGATTTTATCTAAAGGTAAAACTTAGATTCGAGTGAAACAGAAAAAAGTAAACGAAAATTGAATTCTATTGGAGGAAAGAGAAGCCAAAGTAAAAGCTTTGCTCGAAACTGGTTTAGCAACATCTTCTTTTAAATATTACTTTATTTTGGACACCAGATCAAAAAGTTTAATTTGAAAAAATGAACTGAAGAAAAAATGCTTTAGTTACATGGCAAACTAAATCATGTAAATTAGATGACATCAGAGCCATTACAGTATTACGTGAATTCCAACCTGATTGTTTGCTTTCCCGTGTATGTTCGCTACGTATCCGCAGCTGCAGTGAATGCCGCTTTCAATTGCTGAAAAATTTGCTCCCAACTTCTTGCAGCGAGCCATGCACGTCCATTGACTCTGTGTCGCATAACCTGTCAAACCGGAACTTATTAACATGTAACGTGACGATGGATCTTCTACATAGCATCCAAGCTCAAAACCTGTTTCGTTGAACGTTGCTGTAAGGCAAAAGACATAACTCAAAACACATATCAAGTTAACATTGTTTCGTATAAGAGAAATAGATTGCTAAGTTGCTCTGACAAAAAGTTGCGCTCGCAAAGTCTATTTTATGCTTGATTTGCAGCGACTGTTACTTTTTTTAACCTGGAGTTGATCTGTAAGGCCAAACAAAGTAACATCTGTGGTTCCGGTCACCCGACCTTCTTCTGCCATATTTTTGAAAATAACTTTCCTTTTTTCCTGTCGACATTTTTTAAAACTTCAATATTTGCTTGTTTTTTTTTCCATTTATTTACAGACACAATTAAATAAAATGTAGAATCATCCTATTTCGTGATGTGATTATGTCAGTTTACCCATATCTACTTACTCCACAGAGATTTATAAAAACAAATTAAAAATGATCTTAAAAATAAAATCATATATAAAGCCCGACCCACTGACCCTATTTCTTAGAACATGTGACCAGAACCACGGATATTATTTTGTTTGGTCTCATATATAAATTCGTGAAAGTTGTTACATACCATCTGAAAATCCCTGACTCTCTTGATAAACTGTAAGAAACATAATCATTGTTTTAGCAATGAGAATTTGTCATGGTCAGACCGTCTATTCTACAACTCTTGAGCTCAAAACTTTATCTTAAGAAATAAAGCAATCTCATTTCCCAGCGCTCTTTTCTAACAATCAGGCTCTGCTAGAACAAAGACGTTTTATATGACAACAGTACATTTATCAATGGACCTTCTATCACTAAAACACACACTCGATTCTCACTATGTGATCACTCTTAAAATCAACGTTGGACAGCGCCGAAACGTCAAGAGATTGGATTTACTTGCTTTGGTTTTCACAATACAAACTCACCTCAGGCTTAAAAACGTAATACAACTTTTATTTTCGTCAGCATCTGATCAATGCCAATGGTATTTTCACTTGCAGCGGACAGCATCAAAGCTAATCACCTGGATATTTTTTTAAGTGCTCAAGTAAAAGTTTAAACTCAATTTTGTGGTTTCTTCACCAAATTACTTGCTTCATATTGTAAAACAATACTCAACTATGCCTTGGGTTGAAAGCCTCCAACGCGGTGAAAACATGCAACCGCGCTAAAACAAAAAATAAAAGCACTGGTCTAATAATTCATTAATTGTACTTCTTCACTATTTTACTGGGTCATCGAATCTAAAGCCTTTAACTTGTTTATTAAATAAAAGGCCCCCTTTCTAGGGAGAACAAGGATACAACATGTACAACTGGTTTTACCTGTGTCTGGACTTGAAAATATGTCAATCCGTCCTTTTGTTAGATTACTTTTTCTCCATTCGGTGTGTGGCGCTTCAATATTGAGGCGCAAAAACCGAGCAAAAATTTTACGCTCCGGAAGCAAGCACATGGTCTTTGCGCTTTTATCACATTTGAATTTCTGTTGAAAGGAAAGAAAAGTACATTGCAATCAAAGCTTTGATACATTTTGATAGATGGGTTTATATTCAACAACTTCTATGGATAGCGTTATTCTTCGTTTGCAACCACGTGGTTTACTGTTTTAAATTTTCGAAATATTCATTCCTTTCTCAAATAAGGTAAAAAGCTCATGAGCTTGTAGAGCAATTAAAACAACAGCAATGGGATAAATTTTGGAGCAAAAGAATAATTCTTTACGGAGCTATTAGCGAACAAAAATTCTGAATATTTAGTGTAAAATGTATGGCGGCGCCATGTTGGTGGACCTTGTGAGTCCACCAAATATGGCCGCCATAATTTCAAAGCGTTAATTCAAACATAAGATTGAAACATCTTATT
>JAOBAY020041510.1:0-13890 GCA_025331085.2 Zoanthus sociatus
GACCCTATTGGGCGGCACATACCCGTATGGCTCATATGTGGGAGTACCCACTCCCCCGGAAAGGGGATAGGGGGAGGGTTATTTCGATAGTTTTATTGAAAGTTATAAAGTTTTTAATCCAGACTGAGTAACGCGTATATCTCTTTAAGACAATATATATTTTAAAAGAATAAAACCGTTTGCTGGTTTTGTTTAGTGGTATAAACATTCATGAATGCCGTTTTAAACTTTCTGTCAAGAAACTGACACAATTCAAAATTCATCATTGTCAAACTTTTATCTCCTTTAATATACAAGTTGTATTGAAAAACTAAGGTTTTTTTAGATTTATCACTAGTTAGTTATTTAGTTGCTAAGTTAGTATTTAGTTAATTAGTTAGTTAGTTAGTTAGTTAGTTAGTAAGTGAGTAAATGAGTAATTAAGCTATTTGATCAGTTTATTAGTTAGTTAATTCGTTGGTTAGTTAGCTAGCCAGTTAGTAAAGTTTGTTACTTTGCATTTCAAACTACTTAGTTCGTTAGCCATTTCTTGATTATTAAGTAACCTGTTCTAGGCAAATAGTTACTTGGTAAAACTTAGCACGTCGAGCTTTTTACGCAAACTTTATTCATTTATTCTATCTGCTGGTTTCTGAAGATAGTTGTCAGTTTTGATTTTGATCAGCACTAAGCATAACAAGAAAAAAGTACCGGCGGAATATTTTAATTTGTTTAGTGTTTAGAAACATAGCATTTCAGGTTTTTAATCCTTCTTGGTCTATTTGGTATTTTACTTGATGAACTTTTTATTTTCTCCAAATCGAGATGTCAGCTTAACTACAGGCTTTTTAAAGAAAACAGTAAACTTCAGCTGTTTATTCTTGATACAATCCCTCGATCATGTAATAATACAAGGTAATAGCGTAATTTTAAAGCTATCAAATAAATGCCGTTTAGTTTGGAATTGAATTATGATCACTCCCTTCTCCTTACAATGGGCCTGCTTAAAAAATAGTGGATTGTGCAACAAAAAACATCATTCTCGGGTTTTTTCTTAATTAATATGTTCTCAATTTCCAGACAAATTTAAAACTGAGTGTTCTCATTAATATATTTTCCCAATAAATAAAAATATTTGTTTGTCATTAAGATATATAAAAACACTTACCAAGGACGAGTTTAGTTGAACAAAGGAAACACACCAATACCAGCGCATCGAGTAAGAACTGACTTGTTCTTCTTGTTAGATTTCGAAAATTTTGTAGTTTAAGATTTTTTTGAAATATCTTGCTTCAATTTGCCATTATCTCTTGTTTTTGTTTTTTTTTCTTTGTTTTATAAATTTTCCTATGCGTTTTAGGAAAGTAAGAATATTTTAGTTTTGTGTGTTAATGTTTCAAATTCAAAATATTTTTGCGAACATAATGTGTCATTTATAAATAAATTGACCAATTGGATGCTGGCAAATTTGTCAATTAAAAACAAAAAGTTAAATCAACCAACAAAGAAGAAAAATTATTTCGTGGCGAAGTCTTTGAACCATAGTTTCGATTTTAATTTTTTTTGTTTTAGCAAACGGCTGTAGTTAACTAAAGCAAGATTTTTTCTTGGAGAAACAAAACTTATACCAAGTTTAGAATAGAGATTTTCACGATAATGATTTTGTTTTGACTACTATGAACTTATGGCTATCTCAAACGCAAATTGTTTTGAAATAATAAGATCCCGCGGGATAAGACAAATGGGGCAGGTGTTGAACACGACACGTGACACCCTCGAGACGCTAACTCGATGCAGCTGCCACGATTATCCTCCAGAATCTTAGTTGTCACTTTTTGCTTAAACTTAGTATGACATTACGACATTTGTATAGTCTCATTGAACTAACGAAGTTTTAAACTTCCCGCAAGCGACCTGTTGCCTGATGTATTTCGCTTTAATTAACACGTTCCTAGCTCTGTGGGACTAAAGCAGCAATTGTTTCGATGGAGGTAAAAATACTTGCGACCTGTGAATATTTTAAATACTCGTGGTTACTAAATTATATTCAGGTGTAAGCCAATCTAAGCCTTAAATCAGAAATGTTTTATTTCCTTGGCTTCCTTGAAACTCGAACGTTAAATGCCCACATTTATGTTTATTAAATAAAATAAGCCGCGATTGCTTTCGTCGGAGCCCACAGACTTTATTGAAAAGTCTGGTCGGACATTTTAACAACTTCTATGGGCTTTTGTTTATCAAGTCGCAACGATTAAAAATGCATCAGGCAACTTCAGATGCAGTATATATCCAATGAGATCTAAAGACAGAACTCAAAGTGCAATTTGTGTAAAGTCTTGGAAATGCTATTGCACATACTTAGAGGATTTAGAGTAAAATCGTTTAGTAAAAAAGTGAACCTACTTAGTAAATGAAATAATTGTTTCTGTGCAAATATAGCGAATAAAAATATTTGCTTTAAATTCTTGTTTTAAATTATTATCTTCGTTCTAGGCCAAGCTTAAAAGATCAAATTATTTGCTTTTTTTTCTTTTTTTTTTTTTACATGAGGCCATTTCTGTACAAAATTGTTGTATTATTAATAACGTGAAGATGACACGTTTCTGTAAATGAATGAACATGGCGAGGAATTAACCCAAATAACTAACCACCCCAATTTCGTTCTTGTTCCCAGTATATTGCTTGGAATGTCAAGACTATATTAACTGAAATTTTGATTTTCATTTCCGTAAGAGAATTTTTTTTGTAGAAGTTTAGAAATTAGATTCAGAAATTCTCCTGGAAAGCATTCGTAATTTTTCGCATAAAAAATAAAACAATGGACACCCCGTTCGTGTTTATAAATGTACCTATCAAACAAGTTGATTCAAAGTCATTGATTGGCCAGCGAGTTGAAATTTGTTCACTTTGATGCTAATTAGCGATATTTTTTACAATTAAACGTTTCGCTTAATTACACGATAGAAAGAAATTGTCCTTTGATCAGGAAAAAGTTTTTTTCAAACCTGCTTTTTCATCCGTATTCTAGAGTAGCGTAGATTTCAATTTTTTAAAAATATTTTGAAACAAGACTTGAATTCTCAAGCGGTTTTTAATTTATTACAAACTGAGGACATTTTCTTTTCATACCAAAGTGTCTAAAGCTAATTTTATATTATTGAAACCAATAAATTCTCGCCTTAGCTTAAGAAGCACAAGTTGTGATCGTTTTCAAAAGTTATTCGCTTCAATTTGTTGTTCTTTCAAAGACAAAAAAGTCATACTCGAAAAAATATACGCATTAATTTTGGTCTTGTTATGACAAGTTGACGTTTTTGAAAGTGCGCGAAGTTAATATGCTCTGAAGGTTTACTGTGAATATTCCAACCGACTATTTAGCCTATCAGAGGCCGAGAAATCGTGTGGTGGTTCGTTGATGCTTAGAATAAATTAAACTGTTTGTGAGTTGACGAAAGTGGACCGGCAATGCACCTGTCCTTAAAACTCAGTCAACTCTTGTACAGTTGATGAGAAAGTTCGATGTGTGTCTACATTTTAGTGGATCAATATGGCGGCGGATGTCGGAGCGTGGTTGCCGTTCGCTCGTGCGGCAGCAATAGGCTGGGTTCCGTTAGCAACTTCACCTATGCCAGCGCCACCGGACTCGCAAAAAAGCGACGAGCGAGTTACAATTAATGTCAGTGGCCGCCGTTTTGAAACATGGCGCAACACGCTGGCAAGATTCCCGGAGACCTTACTCGGTAGTGGAGAAAAGGAATTCTTTTATGACGCGGAAACTAAGGAATATTTCTTTGACCGCGATCCAGATCTTTTTCGCCATCTTCTCAATTATTATCGCAACGGAAAGCTTCATTATCCTAGGGGCGAATGTGTGTCTTCTTTCGAGGACGAGCTTTCATTTTTCGGGATTTCGGAAGAAGTTGTCCACGATTGTTGTTGGGAAGATTTTCGTGAAAGAAAAAAAGAATGCATGGAACGGATGATTGAACCGGACAAGGCCGATGATTCGTCTCAAAATAATGACGATAACCCGGATCTTCCGATACGACAGCGCTTATGGACTGCTTTTCAAAATCCGCAAAGTTCTGCAGTAGCGAGTATGTTTTATTATATTACTGGGTTTTTTATTGCCGTCAGCGTAGTAAGTACAGTGGTAGAAACGCTACCGTGTGAGAACAAAGGAACATGTGGGACTGTACACAAACCTATCTTTTTTGGCTTGGAAACAGCTTGTGTAATTGTGTTCACGGTAGAGTATTTAGCCCGCTTGTATGCGGCACCAAATCGTTTTCTCTTTGCTCGAGATTTATTGAGTATTATTGATGTTGTGGCTATATTACCATTCTACATCGGCCTCTTTATGCCCAATAACAGCATTAGCGGTGCCTTTGTCACTCTAAGAGTTTTTAGAATCTTCAGAATTTTCAAGTTTTCTCGTCATTCAAGAGGACTCCGAATCCTTGGCTATACATTAAAGAGTTGCGCTTCTGAACTTGGCTTTCTTCTGTTTTCTCTGTCAATGGCTGTTATTATATTCGCAACGGTTATGTATTACGTCGAGAAAAATGTAAAAGGCACAAAATTCACTAGTATACCGGCGAGCTTTTGGTATACAATTGTGACAATGACAACACTAGGGTAAGTTGGAATTTTCTCTTGTGTTTACAATCACAAGCGGACAATTTGCATTTAAATTCGAAAACGTTTTTCGTCTGGTTCTAGGGCCTTTTGAATTGTTGTAATCTTTAAAAATTCAAAATTTCCTTTGTTAACGTTGTAGTTGTATGTCGTAAAGTAATCCCAACTTTCTTCGAATATTTTTATGGTTTCCAAGCTCTTTTGTTATGATCGTATTTAAGTTTGTTTACACCTGCAAAGCAGTCAGTGAATACGAAGATGAAAACATGAAAAATACGGAAATTTTTAGAGCTAACTTCGCTTTGGAAAACTAGTATTTTATCGAAATGTATTAGCTTTCGATTTTCAACCTTTTCGTATAGAAGTAGTTGTATGGTTGAAGAACTGTGTTTTTATGGTTTTAAACTTTTTTTTTAATATTCATATTGTATCAGCAATTTGTTCATGTTTCAACGGGGTGTAATTTTTTTAAAAATTCCATTTTGCTTGCATGTGGTCGAGATTTCCATGTTTTGAATCTATACTTCTCTGAAATGCTAGCACAAAAATATTTCTCCTGAACATAAAGAAAATGATCTTAGTAAATGTTTGACTTAATTTCCTTGGAGAGTGTCGGCCAGTGTTTGCCTCTATTATCGTGTTTTTATACGTTTTGTTGAAGTACTTTTTGTGCAATATCGATTTTTGGCGGTGAGAGTAGAAAAAGAAAAGGGTTTTGGCGAGATATCTTATCCATTTTCTCGTTAGCGCTTTTCAGTGATAGAGAAACTTCATTTCTCAAATAGTACGCACTCGTGTATTGTCTGAGGCTATCTTTTTAGCGGTCGACACACGGCAATCTAAAGCCGCCAAATTGGCAGCTTTTTAAGTGAATTCGGATGTATTCAAGTTGTGATTCTGAAACAGCAAGCATCTAAAGTGAGCAGATTGTAACTAACGCTTTGATTTCTCTTGGCATTTTGTAACTGTAACTTCTAAAAACTATTTTTTGAACTCTTTGGTTATTTCATATTTTGTATCATTTGATTTGACATTGAAAAGTTTCGGCCGAATTTTCAACTCTTGACGTCTTTCTTTGTCTTTCATATTAATGTCGTTTGTCAAGATATTGTCAAATGTCTTGTCTCTTCGTGTTGATATTGAAAGATTTCGCGCTCAGCGGGAGCGTTCCCATTTAAAAATCAGGAAATGACGCGTTTGAGGACTATCGTTTGAGAAAGTAGTTTAAAGAAGAAATGCCCCAAATACTAGGTGAAGAGATTAGGGTACACGGCGGGATGTTATTGCTCGTTAATTTCAAGTAGTGTGTAAGTCGCTGCTTTTACGTGTTTTTTATCGATTTGTCTAATTTGAATTGCATGAGTTGATTATGTCGCCGTTTAAGAGAATACATGTATTTATCATTTGCTGACAATTTTAGTTTCAAAACAATCCAGTTCTATTTCTAGTCTGCCATGTGTGTTATATAGTTCATCTTTGGTCTTAGAGTTTGAAAAGGTGCTCGCTGTGTTTAGATCATTTGTACAAACGAAGAACACTTTTTGTCGCCTAAAATACAGTTTGAAGTTGAAGGTAATTGGCAACTGTTTACATTATTTAAACTCTTTGAAAATTTCATTTTATACTTTCTTCGGCAAAATGTTTAATTTACTTCTTTTTGTTAGTCAAGGTTTATGTCATCAAATAATTCTCTTCAAACAGCAAGTTCAAACTTGAACTTGAACTTGAACTTGAGCAAAAATTTTATTTTGTTTCCAAAATTTGATTTCATTTTTCAAAAATGTGAAATAGACAGCATTTAAGATGCATAATTTTTCTTGTGTTAAAACTATTTGTTTCGATACTTAAATATTGCTTGTGTTAAAACATTAATACATCCTCTTTAGTTTAATACCATGTAATATATACCCCTATACCCCAAGTTATAAAATTTTTGTTTTTTGAGATGAAAGAAGTTGAAATGAAACTCATTTATCATAATGTATTTTTCTTGACTCGTGCGAATCAGTTTTTTTGTCTGTTTGTTTATTTCCCGCTGATTTTTAACTTGAAAATTATAAACTTCTTTTTAATTCCCGCCTTGCTTTAAACCATTTAAATAGCAAAATTTTGTGTAGACCGCACTAGCAATTATGGCCACACTAGAACTGAACAGAGTAGATGGCACCGTAGGTTTTCTCATAGACTTTTAACCCCAAAGAATCAAAAGGTACATCTAATCAATTTATTTGTCTCAGACAAATTGGTGATCTGAAGGAAACTGAACAGAAAATTGATTGTTGCAAAATGACAGGAGATTTTTAATACTTTTACAATGTAGAATTTGTTTACTCTATTTACAATTTTGATTTTATTCGCCAGTGCATGTTCTTTTTGTCATAATACAATCATACACTTAAACATTTTCGTGGAGTAAAAGGGGATAGATATGCCAGATTTTGAATATATAAAACGCGAGTTTTCAAGCTTAACTAGTTATTTGCCGCGTTAGTGTGTATTAACGCAGTTTTGCTCAGGGCTCAAGCTTGGAAGAAGTTTTAAATTTAAATTTTAAAAAAAATCTTTGTTATCCTTTATGATTAAGCTTCAGTTTTGCACTTTTTTTACTATTTTTACTGTGACTTGCAGACAAAAAAAACTCAAGCGCGCTCTACCACAAAATGTATGGAATCTATTTTTAATTGTTAAACTTTAGAAATGTACTGAATCACTCGAATCTTTTGTGTTTGATTTTATTTTTTGCCTTATCTTTATTGTAATCATCTGCTTTGCAACCTGGAATAGGGTTTTGAAATCCATGGAAATCGACACAGCTTTCTGTAATGGGATTTCTGAGATATATCATTATCAGGTTACCGCCAAAGTACTCTGCATGTAGGATTGTTCATCAAAGTTCAGTTGCCCGTCGCAGGAATTTGTATTAATAGTTTTAGGAAAAATTAATCCGATTGATAAGTTTGGGCTTCAAAGTTGCAAATACTTTGGTTTGACATTAGTGTTTTAATCTATAAAGTGTTGGACTACTGACTCCCAGTTTCATTTTATCATGAAAAGGAATTTTGGCCAGTTCATGGCAATTTAGTTTGGCAAAACGATTACATTTTAGTTCGTGATTAATGTTGATATACTAATGATGATTTCAACCAACCGTAGTCATAACAAACGTTTAAATCGAAAAGTTGTTAAGTTCATATTGCATCAGGAAAGTCGCCTTAAGTATAAACTAAAAATATATCTACATTTAGTACAATTTTTTCTAGCTTCGACTCTTGATTGTGTTTTTCCTTCTGTTAAATCTTATTTTTTATTCTCTTTTTATTAATTCATTTGTCACGGAAAAATACATCTAAGAGTAGCCATATTTCTCAATTTGTACATAAAGTTTTAGGAAAGGGAGTTTTACTGATGGAAGTTTTTCTCTCTTAAAAATATCAAATAGCTTATAAAGTATCCTTAAAGCAGACAAGAAAAATAGAATGTCCTTTAGCTCAGAATGTGTGTAGAATGTTGAGAACCCCAAGAACGACTTGTGTAAACTTTATGCCAGGTCTGCCTTTACATTTCAGAGGTGGATGTAAATTGTGTCAGTGCCAAAAGAGTTTTTATAAACTTCTCAAAGAAGAAGCATAATTTTATTGTCATGAGCGAGGCAAATATACTTAATGGAAGTTCGCCTGTTTTTGTTTCAACCATGTGATAGAACAAAAACAGATTTTAGTTACACAAGTAGGTCTGAAGTAAGATTTAAAGAGTGTTACAGCAAACGGTCAAATCTTAATCTATGTTCCTGGTATTTCACTTCTGTAAGACGATTGGATTGAAAATGGATGACATGTTTGATTTACTACAAGTTTTGAACAAGTAAAGTCATTATTCGTTTCAATTTTTCATGATTATAGCTTAAATTATAATACTCAAAAGTTGCAAAACAACTTGTTTTAAATTTTTGTTCGTTAAATTTTATTAACCTGTAATTTATAAACTTGCCAAAGATTAGTTTTTACAAGTTTCTTTAGAAACACTCTTTAGTATTGAATAGAAACGTTTGAAGAATGCTCTTTCAGTTGTGGGATGTTTGGTTTTTGTAGATATGGAGATATGGTACCTAGCACTGTTCCTGGCAAAATTGTCGGGAGCCTTTGCTCTCTGAGTGGTGTTCTTGTGATTGCCTTACCAGTACCTGTGATAGTATCAAACTTCAGTAGAATCTATCTCCAAAACCAGCGTGCGGACAAGAGGAAAGCCCACAAGGTCTGTTAATAATATGTGTTTGTAGAATAGTAATTACAAAAAAAATCAAGCAAATTTTATATAAATTATTGGCGGTGAAAGTTATACCTCTACAAACAGCAATAACAGCCACCTGAAGATGCTCATGATATTATTACGGAAATGTTAAAATGTTGTAATGATAGGACGCAAAATTAAAAACATGCAATGCAATACAACACAGCGCAATTCCATGAAACACAACGCAACGCGATGGAATGCAATGCAACGCAACAAAAGTGAAATGTAATTTAATGTAATAAAATACAGCACAATACAATACCGAATGCAAGACAACATTATGCAATGCAATAAAACACCGTACAATACAATGCAATGTAATGCAGTACAGCAAGATACAAATACATTCAATACGACACAACGCAATGTAACGCAACGTAACGTAAGACAATGCAATGCAACACTGCACAACTCAACTCAACACAGCACAATGCAATGCTATGCAGCACAACACGATGTAGTGCAATGCAATTCAAAAATGCAAAATACAATGCAGTGCAACACAATGCGATCTAATGGAGGCAATTCAACGCAATAAGATGCAAGAAATAGAGCACAAAACGACGCAATGCAGTGAAAAACAAAACAATATAGCAATTCTTTCAGCTTTTCCTTTGATCTTTTCAATCCCGTCTGTTTTATCCCCTTGATTTTCCATATATATTAATCAACATTCAACTATCCAATCAGACGATAGAGTTTTCTAACACTCTTCTGTTTACGATTCTCCTCTCCTCAGATGCAGAAAGATGAAAAAGAAAAATGTCTCACAAACAACACATCTGTACGTTCATTCCTATGTATTTTTAAAACATCAATACATTTCATATCCCATCTGAGAAAAATTATTTTCTTTGGCCGCATGTTCACACCGTCTACTGTTTATATCATTTTCATAGTTACATAAATAATAAAGCAGTAATTATATTTATAATTTTGAATCTGCGCAATGTAAGTTTAAGCCATAGAAAAACTGAATGTTATTCTTGGGAAAAGCAGTTATAAGATGCCTTTATTACGTCATTGGCTACTTCGCTAACAGCAAAATTATGTCAGAAATACAAAAACAGATACAGTTGCTATCGGATTTAGTTAGAGCGCCCTAGAAATGTTTTGCCCCTAAACGAAGCCTCTGATTCATGCAAGCTAGCTATTACAAAGAGGTTAAGATACATTTCTGTTGCAGCAAGCTCGTGTGTCCATTTCAAAGACTATGGCGGGAACAGCACTTGTATCTCCAGCGGATAGCAAGAGTGTTCCACTGGTAAGTTGACTTCATCCTCCTTTTCATCATCATCATCATTATTAACAACATGATGATCACCATTTATACTAACATCATCATCATTACCAAAGTCATTAACATCATCACCAACATTGTCATCATTATTGTAATTATTAATAACTTATTATTATTACAATCATCACTTTCATTATCATCATCATGCATCATCAAATCTTTATAATTCTTAATGTGACAATCCAATTAAGGCCATGAGGCCTTAAGCCGAACGGGCTATTCAAACTCGTAGTCCATGAGGCCGAAAAGTCTAATTGCTTTAGTATAAATCTACTAATCAGTCAAAAAAAGGATGTACAAATTAAACCATCGATGAAATCCTCTGATATTAAAGCAAAGCGGGGCTCATTATTATGTTTATCCGCCATCTTTTCTCTACTAGTAGGCTATCACTAATAGACCTCTAGTAGAGTAGCCAATCAGAATGCGGAATGCGTGTTAGACCGTTAATATGTTTATATTAATGGTTGCTCTTCACCCTTATTCTTTTTTGCGACTCTATACCTTCTTTTACGATTTCTAGATCTAACTAATAAAATACAAGCTCATTCATCACTTCAAAGTACCTTCCGTCTTCATCAATGAAACTTTTTAGCTAGTTCTTTTTTTGTTTTAAGTAAAACATAAGTAGCTTGTTTTATGGATTTGAATTAACACACGTCGGCTAAATAGACTGCCTTGGACATAGAGCGACGGTAGTTTGAACAGTAACGTTTCGAAAGTTGTGAGATTAAGTTCCACACAAAATCAACTGCAGTTTCGTGTCATGTAAGATAATTTATAAACCACGGTAATGTTGTCTGCACACAGTTCTTAAACCTAGTCTTATCGCCAACTAAATCATCTATATAATACAACGTCATGTCAGCATCTGCACACTAAAATAGCAAAGTCCCGAATCTACAGACGAGTTCCGCAATCTAATCAAGAAAATTTGAAATCCAATCAGAATATCTAGAATCCCTTCAAAGAATACAGTTTAGCATGTAATAGAAGTTTTAAATCCATTCAAAATATTCCAGTTTAGAATTATGGAAGTTAGAACCCATTCATGATAATCTAATTTAAGATAATAGAAATGTGATTCTATTCAAGATGCAGTTTAGAATAAGAGAATCTGGAATACATTCAAAACAATCAATTTTTGAATAATGGAAATCTTGAATCCACTCAAGAAAATCTAATTTAGGTAATTGGAAATCCATCACTTGCTCCCAAAGTAAAATTTTGAATCAAGTCAAGAAATTCAAAGCCCTTTTAGTCCAGAAATTAGAATCCAAAGTGCTGGCTTTGAGACCCAAGACCACTTGATTTTTTCTCAGGAAACGTTCACCAGATAGCACGTGATACGTTATAGACAGAAAGTATATGATTCATTGAATGGTAGCAATGAAGCCGAATACCTGGTTTACCTTTTTATAAAACTCTATTTTTTGAGTTACTAAACTTCAGTAATAAAAAAATAGCTGCGTATAAACTCTATCGATCAATTTTAATAGCGCTCGTTCTTTATGTGCAAGTCAATTTGTCACACGGCTCTGTAAAGAGTTGTTGTTATACATCCGGAGTTTCCCTTACTCTAGATACGATTCTCATTGGCTGATTGGTGATCACGTGACGTTGCATAAATTTAAATGTATCCCGATCGGGAAACATTTTCATCAAATGTATCACGATCGGGATACATTGCAAGGAAAATGCACGTGATCGAAACGTGGATGAGGCGGGTGGCGTGATTGTGGAGTGATGTGTTGGAAGCTAGCGGGTGAAAGTGTTTTGCTATGCTGCCAAAAGACGAAATTCAAAAGCTTCGTGAGGGAAAAGACTCCGAAGATACCTGTAAAGTAACTAAAAGTGCCATGTCAACATTTCTTGCATTTTGCCAGGAAGTTTCTACAGCAGATTCTGATTCCATTAACCTTGAAGAAATATCAAAGGAACAACTAGATGAACTGTAACTAACCTTTTACACGAATGCTAGAAAGAAAAACAGAGAGAAGTACAAGAATTCCGTCTTAATAGCATTAAGGTTTGGTCTGCAAAGACATTTTATGCTCAAAAGAAATTTGTAATTTATGTTCGCAATGTGCACAGGAAAAACACAGAAGTACCGTTTACTTTAAGCCAGTTGTTTTTCATGTTAAGAATATGTACAGGGTTGCTCGATGTTTTCGTATCAATGTGATACAATGTCAAGAGAGTTGAGATGATATACAAAAATGCTAACTTGTTTATTCTTTGGATGTATAACAAAACACTTAATGCCTGTTCCCTCGGGAAAGTTAGTTTGTTTTCCCTCGAGTCTCGACGTTTCCCAAGACGAAGTCGAGGGAAACATTGAGACTCTGGGGAAAACAAAACTAACTGTTTCCCTCGGGACCAGACATTAAGTGTATAATCATCACTGCTAACATTATTGTCACTATTAATGTATCATGGCAGTTTCTTTACAACTATCACCATCATCAAAATAAAAGCCAAAATTTGAATATTAATTGATCTGTGATATTTCTCTTGCTATCTAGGGTACTTACTTCAGTGGCATTATCATATTCCGATCTTGCTAGAACAATGTTGAATACTGCATGTGATCGGCTGCTCTCGGCATTCATGTTTGTTGCTGCAACAGTTCTTGATTTGTTTCCCTCAATAATCAAAGCTTCAATGTCCTGAAATTTATAATTGATAACATACATGATTGAGGCTAGATTATTTTGCAGGGAGAGCCTTTCAATTATCTGGGCAGCATGATGCATGACAACTTCACCACAGACAAAGCTGGTCTTTTTAAAATGGTAGTAACTGCAGAGCATCGAATCGCGGGCGTATCATTCTGTTGTTTTGTTTATGCTTCTGATTGGCTCTAAGCGTAATGAGCAATGCATTTTTTTAATCCAGTGCGTCTTTTTAATATATTTCGAGAGAGATTTAGGAAATAGAATTTGAAATTGAAATTTTGTTAAAATGTTTACGAACTACTGCATTGGAGATATTTTAGAAGCTGTGGATGATAAAGGTGTATTACCATGTGTGTGGTCATTGATAAAGGCAACAAGAATATTACACTAACATTTTCTTCATGGCCGTGAGTTCATAACGGAAGGCGAAATTTGTATAAATTATCTCACCCCCACCAGCGGGGGTTGTTAAAAGACCACTTTAATCCGTAACGAAGTTATAATGACAGCGGCAGCAGAGATGCAGTGCTGGAGAAGTGATGGTTCTATAGATGGAAAAGACGACAAACGAAGAAGCACTGCAACAATAAATGCTATAAATGGAATGCTGTGTTGGTGTTTCTACCAGAAACGTTTTATAAATGATTAAATGTTATACTGTAATAAAAAAGAGAATTTATGACCAACATATTGGACTGGAGTCCTTCATCAAAGTGAATAGTTATTAGTAGGAGGGAGATATTGTCATAAGAAGACAGAAGAAGTTCTTGGATTATTGTATGTTATGACAAGGGATAAAATGGAAAACATGGCTTTAACAGGCATAGTGGAGGGAAAAAGAGTGAGGGGAAGACACAAAGAAATATATGGATGGCGTGATGGCTGTAAATGACAGACTTTGATGGCTAAAGTATGCAAGGATGTGTCTCAGTGTTCTAGCCAGCTTTAAAAAACGACAGGGCGCCCTAATTTGCATATCATTAATATGCATGACAACACCAAGGC